>JAFVLL020017524.1:0-63632 GCA_021397915.2 Tor tambroides
GTCAGAATGAGAGTCAGAACAGCTGATAAAAGTATCACAGTAATCCACACAACTCCAGTGTATCAGTTAATGTTTTGTGAAGAAAAAAGCTGCGTGTTTGTAATACACAAATCCATCAAAACTGTTGTTTCCAGCTAAAACACAAGTCCCCCATCTATAGTATTTCTTTCTACAGTGAAAAAGTCATGTAGGCTGAATCAGGGGAGAAATCTGCACAGATCAAGCTCCCGTTTACAAGCAAAAACAGTTCAAAACAAATATGTGGGTGGATTTTGACATGAGAGGACAACAGATGGACTTTTTCAATGCAGGAAGTGTCATTATGGATTGTGGCCTCGTATTTTGGCCAGAAACAATGGTTTTAGAGTTAAAAACGTGTTAATGACTGATTTGTTTCTTACAAATATGCAGCTTTTCACTTCACAAGACATTAATTGATGGACTGGAGTTGTGTGGATTACTTGTGGATTATTGTGATGTTTTTATCAGCTGTTTGGACTCTCATTCTGACGGCACCCATTCACTGCAGAGGATCCACTGGTGAGCAACTGATGTAATGCTAAATTTCTCCAAATCTGTTCTGATGAAGAAACAAACTCTTGGATGAGTGTGAGTACAATTTCAGCAAATCTTCATCTTTTGAATGAACTATTCCTTTAATATTGAATCAGAAAAAAAGATGATAAATACCTGTTGTTGGGCATCGAGTGCCATCCCCGTCCTTTAGACTTTGTATCAGATTGCTGAAATGCAAATAGTTTGATGTTAACTGTAAGTATATGTTATTTATACACACACATATATAATCCAGGACATTTTAGATATTCAAAACAGTGGTTAAATCAATAAACACATTTTTTGGCAATTTTTCCTTGAAATCAGATTGTACTTGTGTGTGAGTGCTTTACCTTTTTCCGTCCTCAGGTGATGAGGGTACTCTAGAGCACCATTGAGCCAGGACATCCCAGGCACAGTAAGGGTCTCTGGCAAGCACACAGTCTAGACAGGAAGAATAATGACTGCAGTTGCTGACGGGCATCTGGACAACCCCTGATGCAGAGCCTGCATACAACTGGACAAAACAAACCACTCATGCTGATTCATGCATTGTTTCATGATAAACATGCAACAAAAAAATATTCCTCCACTTTGTCTTTCTAACAACTGGCAATTAGAATTGTTACAAAAAATAATCAAGTTATTATATTTATATTTATATTATATTATAAATGACTCATTCCTTAATTAATCCTTTGTCATTTTAAGCTTTTATTCAACACAAAACAAAACACATGTGACCATGTAGTTTAACAAGTCATTAACAACTGACCGCTTCTTTTTAGTGAATCATAAACACACAGCACAATCAGTGTAGCCCAATTCCAGAAATATATGATTCATAAGAGCTAGTTCTTTTCATTTATAGTTCAAAATTACAAAATTTGAATCAGTGCCCTTTATAATATACAGTATCAGCAGAGAGAAAAATTCATTATTACTGAATAATACCCAAATGAATCAATCAAATTGAAAGGCTGTGAATCTGAATAGAATCAAATCAGCAAATATATACAGCATTATCAAAGAAAGAATCATTCATACAAGGAATATGGACATTATATATGTGAATAAAACCAAATTTATCTGAATCAAATCGAGAGCCTGTGAATCTGAATATAATCTCAATATAAATCTGCAAAAAAAAATTTATATATGGACATTATTACTGAATAATACCATGATGAATCAGAATCAAATCGAGAGTCTGTCTTTCATCTATAAGCAAAATGATCATTAGAACTGAATTAGACCCAAATGAATCAGAATCCAATCAAATATAGAGTCTGTGAATCTACATATAACTGAATCAACAAATTTATACAGTATTAGCAAAGAGAGAATATCTTTCATATATAAGCAAAATTTATTTTACAACTTAAATATACCAAAATTAATCAGAATCAAAATCAAGAGCATGTGAATCTGAAAATAATCAAATCAGCAAATCTCTATCTATACCCAGTCCCAGTTTTGCGTACCTGATTCTGGTGAAGTCTTAGGACATCAATTGGCTCAGCAGTCTGAAACAGTTTTACTTCTTCAATAATGTGCATTTCTCCATCATAGTTCACTGCTTTCTGAACATAACCATTTTCTGATGGAAAACAGAAAACAATTGACTTGCATTACAAAAACATCTTTCTATATCCAGCTTTTCAACATTATTTTTATTAGGTTGTAATTTAACCAGCTCAGTCCAAAGTACAATTAACATTCCTGTAAACGATTGTTTACACACACACACACACACACACCCTCTAACCGACAGTAAAGAGCTGCTCTGCCCTAGAGCCGAATGGGAATCTCACCTGTGCCGACAAACATCACAGGATAGGACTGTCCGTCCGATGCAGTTACGTGGTCTACGACGAGGCGGGTCAACAGCGGGCCTCTCTTGAGCAGTAGGGGCTTGCCTGTGATTGGTCGGACGGCATCGTCCATGAGGGGGCGGTCTCGGATGAACTGTAGGGTTTTATCGGGGAGGTCCAGCGACCGCATTATTCCTGAACTCCTCGCCGCGTTGTTGATACACTGTGAAGAGGAGTATCGGCAGATCAAAATAAGATTAGGGCTGTCAGTTGATTAAAATGTTTAATCTAATTATTTACACGGTGCGGTGATTAATTAATCGCAAAGTAAATTTGGCTGTGAAAATACCCACAAAAGATTATTTAAAGCTATTATTGTGTTAAATGAGAAAGTATCAAGTAGACATTACAAACAGCAGCTTTATAAAGAAATATTTGATTTGATTCAACATAAAAGTTATTACACATAAATGTGTAGGCTACAGCGGCCTAACATAAACTATGAAACATAAAAGAAGATAATTTGAGAAACATCTCAGTATTTTTTTGTTCATGCAGTGAAAGTCACTTTTACCAACAGTCTTCAAAATACCTTCTTTTATGTAGCGCAAAAGTAAGTCGTTCAGGTTTGAGGGGAAGTAAATGATGACCAAAAATGTTTTTGAACTATTCCTTCCTTCCTTAAATAAATAAATGAAATGACACTCTAAATAAGAAACTAAATCTGCCAGCAGGTGGCGGTGAATGTCTCTATGAGTCACTCATTCATTCGATTCGTTCGAACGGCTGATTTATTCAGGAATTCAGTAAACGGCTCACTCTATAAATGGGTCTTTGAATCACTGGTTCACACGATTCGTTCAAAACGCGGATTCATTAAAAAACTAAACGCAGCTGTGTTGCTCACAGATGCACAACAGTTCTGCTGTGGCTTTATAGGTAATATTTTCATTGGCAAAGTTGGCTTCAGTCACTAGTGTGTCTCTTTGAGATCAGGGGAGTGATGTTTACTTGCACAGCATCTACTCACTGGCCTCCGTTACACTCACTCCCCTAATCCTCACTCCCATCAGGGTCACGGCACCATTGTTGCGGTCCTACTCGCCCCACTCAGAGCGGGATTCGAACCGTTGTCTCTGGCGCAGGCGGCAGGCGTTCTAACAAGGAGGCTTAATCGTGTTATTTTTTCATAACTAATTAAGTTAGCACATTAAACTGACAGCCCTAATATATAGGCTTAAACATTTATTTATTTTGTACCATTAGATTACAATAAAATATTCCATGAAAACATGTTGTTTTTTTTAATTCTGTCAGTATTTTTTTGATATTCTCCATAGTACAACTGAACAAATAATAACAAATAAAAAATTGCATGAATCCCCTATGAGATTATGTAAGACCACTAATGACCACTCACAGCTCCTGGTCGAGGGACAGGAAGCTCTCCGCTGTACGTGACCCACTTCACATCAGACATTTCCACAGTCACCTCTGTCTTAAATTTGCCACGTGAGAACACCTCGCTGATATCAGTCACATCGTATGCACATACCGCCGAAGACCGATCTGTTGAGCTCCTGCATACACAAACAGATCATCATCTTTTATAGGCTAAAAATACAATATCAAAACTGTGACTAAACTGGAGGAAAGAGCCAGACTATCCTTTAATTATCAGTCCTACCATTAAACAGATCTATATGACATGTGACACATATCCTCTAGTTAGTCAGACCTGCAGTGCATCATAAACTGCAGCTATTTACAGTGAGTTATACTGATGTGTACTGAAGTGCGGACATAGTGAAATATGTTGCAATCACTATCGTAAATAGTGATTAACTGAACAATTGAGCAACTTCAGACACAGAATGTGCGGAAAAAAAGACAAAACTTACGACTGAGAGGTGAAAACAGCATAAAAGACACTTTTCCTCCATTTCTTGTGGCGGACATGAAAGACGTCCTGTATGACGTAGGGCAGGCTGGGTTCAGGGACAGAGCAGTCCAGACGAGCCTTCAAGAAAGAGGTCCATTTCTTCTGGAGGGTCCTTTGACCACCCATGTCACCCTGCACAATAGGGAAAGAAATGTCTTTATAAGATCAGGACTATATATGCCAAGGTAAAGAGATTGGTGAAGTATTACCTTGCAGACTCTGGCAACACGCGACACCACAAGCTTGTTGTAGAAGTCATACTCCACAGCGTTCTCACTGAAGAACATGTAGACCTTGTCATCGTCACCCTCAGGACTGTCCTCACTTTCTGGGACCACGTCCATGTAGACGAAGTTTGGCTCTTGAGTGGGTAGAAAAAATGTGATTTCACTTTGTTTGAAGCAGTGTTGATATAACTAAACTATTGGTAATGGTAACTAAAACTAACTATTGTTTTGGTAATGAAAATAAAATAAATAAAAAATGAAAAACCTAATAACTTCCAAAAAAAAAAAAAAAAAAAAAAAAAAGGAAATGTAGCCTTGGCAATTGTTTTTTACTAAAAAGTTCAAAACTATTTTTAAACTTAAATATTAATCAAACTCTATAATTGATATGACATGTTCTGTTATTAAAACTAAATATAAAATAGGATATTCACACAAGCCCTTTCATTATTTTACTAATAGAAGCCTGTAATTAGTATTTCTTTTCTAGATGACGTTTTGTCGTAACATCTGACATACCATTGAGCCAAGAGCTCTTAAACACTGTCCGCAGTGTAATGGGAGAGGTGCGGAGAATGACCGGCTCTGAACCCAGAAAGTTTAAGGACGTGGCAGAATACAGGTCTTGATCTGTGACAAAAATAAATAAATAAAAATTGTGTGTGTGTATGTGTATGTATGTATGTGTATGTATATATATATATATATATATATATATATATATATATATATATATATTAGTGCTGTCAAACGATTAATCTTATCCAAAATAAAAGTTTTTGTTTACATAATATATATGTGTGTGTACTGTGTATATTTATTATGTATATATAAATACACACAAATAAATTATATATTTTGAAAATATTTACATGTATTTACATGTATATATTTATATTCATATATTTTATAATATATAAAAATATATTTAATATAAAAACATAACATATTTTTCTTAAATATATACATGCATGTTTGTGTATTTACATATATACACACAGTAAAAACTTATTTTGTATGCGATTAATCATGATATATATATATATATATATATATATATATATATAAAATTTTACCATTTTTATTTAGTTATTTTTTATTTTTAGTTCCCCCCCACAATCCATTTAAACTATCCGAAACAATCTGCAAGAAAGACATACATACCAACCATGACGGAAGAGGATCTCTGGAATGGATCGAAAGGACATTTCCCCCTCCCGTCTTCCTGCTTTCCCTCTAGTTTCAGCTGCCCGTCACCATACGTCTGTTCAAACACATTGAAAACAAGGTGTTTTTTAACTGCATGACACTAGCACCTGATAGATCACATGCAACCTAATCTCATACATACCAGGAAGAAGATGATGGATTACGAGATACAAACAGTGAATACAATGACAATGTAAAAGGCATGTTTTTAAATTTTGGAAACAATTATTTAATTTAATATTTCTTTATGATACAAATATTAATTTCTATGATCTGGTCATGTCACTTACTATGTAATCGCAGGTGGGGCTAAAAGCATTTGTCCCGCACATGTACATCACGCTGTCATTCATTTGATGCAGCATCCGCACATAATTTCGACAGTCGATCTGAAAAGATGATCAATCAGATGCATCAAATTTTTTTGCCATTTTTCGGAGTATTTGCACGTGTTTATGTGTCAGTGAGCATGTGTGGCAGTTACAGAGATTTTTACTCACGTCAGGATGTTTTCCTTTAGAGGTGCATTCCTTTTGTTTCTCCTCTGAAACTTTCCAGAGCACCTGATGGGTGGAGAAAAATCAATAAAGACTACACAGACGTGCCGTTTTGAAACAGGGTCAAAGAATTGTGTTATATTGTTGCCAAGAGATAAAGGAAAGGAAACCAAACCGGCACCTTAGACTTGGCAACGCTGATATCGTTTATGTCAAGGGCGTAGACGGCCTCTCTCGCCCCCAACACCAGCAAACCCAGATCCTCCCTAATCAGCATTGTGGAGTAATTCCAAACACCTTCTTCTTTAAACGTGATCACATGGTTATCTAAGGACAAAAACATACATGCACGTTGAATAACAATACCTTATCTATTTGTCATTTAAGTATCACAACCAAGAATTACATTGAAATTGAACAATTGAAATTGTTCAATTGCTTTCAGGGTGGAGATGTTCCATAATCAGGGTTCAAATAGAGTTAAACTTTAAAAAAAAAAGGCAACGAATGGAGGTGCTTTATCACTGGAAGCTGTTTGATCATCAACTTCAGGAGGTCAATGTAAATATGAAATATATTTGTAAACAATATGCGAGTAATTTTATTTCCATTCTTTTTTATAGGGATTGAAATTTTTCAACCCTGTTACCAACATTTGGGACATGTCAAATCAAAATACTAAAATATTTGTGATTTTTTTCAATTTTCTAGCAATAAACATGTTTATAAAAAACAAGTTTATACAACCAATCAATCAATATGTGTTGCAAGTAACAGGGTTGTAAATTAAGTAGTTTAGTATCAAATATTCTTGATAAACTAGCAGTTACTTGAAAACTAAATATTTTTTATAAAGCCAAATATTTGTTTGATCATATATTCTTACATTTAGACTGAACTGGATAAGAGCACTCAACACTACAATGTGTGTAAAAATGTAAGAAAACTGAATTATATTTTTAAATTGTCTTCCTATCTTGTTGTAGAAAGTGACCAAAAGATGGTATTTCCTGGTTGTCAAAATGTTAAGGACTTTTATATTTTTGGTAAAAGGGGAAAATCATTTGGTAACAGGGTTGCAAATTGCACACAATATTTCATGTTTAAATATTGTTAGTTTATATAACAATGAATTAAATATAATTTTAATAGATTATGCCAAAATTGTGATTTACATTATCATATTATTATTTTAACTGTTAGAAACAGTCAAAAAGTCAAGACCTTAGAGGGTTCATGTCAAAGTCACCCTAATAGGAAGATGTACAGACATCTTGTGTTGAAAAGTAGATAACAGATAATAGTTTATATAACATATCAAATGGAAAAATATAGGATGTGTAATATATTTAAACATATGCTAATCCTAATACTTAGCTCATAGTTGTACATAGTTATATCTCAACGAAGATGAATCTGACCTTCATTTTAAAAGTTGCAAGTAACAGGGTTGCAAATTAAGCTAATACGGTACTAGTTTGGTACAATATATTCTTAGTAAACAAGCAGTTATATAAAAACTACATTTTCTATAAAGCAAAATATTTGTTTGATCATTCACTCTTACAATAACATAGGTAACAGGGCTGAAGAATGAACTACATGCTAATATTTAGCTCACAGTTATAATCTCAACGAAGATTAATTTTACCTCCATTTTGAAAGTTGCAGGTAACAGGGTTGCAAATTAAGCTAATACGGTACTAGTTTGGTACCATATATTCTTAGTAAACAAGCAGTTATATAAAAACTACATATTTTCTATAAAGCAAAATATTTGTTTGATCATTCACTCTTACAATAACATAGGTAACAGGGCTGAAGAATGAACTACATGCTAATATTTAGCTCACAGTTATAATCTCAACGAAGATTAATCTTACCTTCATTTTGAAAGTTGCAGGTAACAGGGTTGCAAATTAAACTAATACTTAGAAGGTACTAGTTTCGTACCAAATATTCTTGCAAAACTAGCAGTTATATAAAAACTACATATTTCCCATAAAGCAAAGTATTTGCTTGACCATGACGTAGGTAACAGGGTTGAAGACTAGATGCTAATAATTAGCTCACAGTTATACACCTTTATAAACTCAATGTAAATGAACTTTACCTTCATACTGAATGGTTTTTCGTGGGATACTTTTCAGACTGCTCCATCCATTGTAGGCACACACCAGGAAGATGCCATGCAGGACGATGAAGAGCAACAGAGGAGAATGCATGACTCAAAAAAAATTCAAAATTGATACTTCAGGAAAAAAAAAAAAAAAAAAAATCAGCGTTTAAATGTTTTCCATAGCTGACTGCATTATGTAGGGGTCCGTATCCAAAATATACGTTTATCGCTTGAGTTTTTTCGTGGCTGGAGATGGTAGTCCATGATGCAGGATGCTGAAGTCCGCCGTCCTGTCTACATCTGTAGAACAAAACAGAATTAAACTAAGATCTATTTCAAAAGACACACATTCATTTGATCCTACTTCCCAAACATGAAGATTCACCTAAAGGCCTGTTCCAGCATGAACTGCACTGAACCTTAGACTTCGAATGGAGCGTAACAATAGAAAACTAAACCCCCTACTTAAACTCATCCCTCAGTAAACACCTCGACTCAAAGCTGCTTTACCTAAACAGTCTTCGCAATACTGTATTTAACATCAGGAATTCAACGGTGACTCATTGCTGTTGTAAAAAAGCAGCACGCTGACAGATCACAGCAATTTGTGCTCTCCAAACGTTGAAAACAAGAAACACGAGTCATGTTCGCACTCAGTTTGGGCTGGATATGTGCAAGGACTTAAATAAAGAGGCAGGCTGAGACATGTGCAGATTGGGATGCGAGGATACCTGAAATTGTTGATGCCTGAGGGAGAAAACGAGCAGCTTAGATACTGCTGTGTGTTTGCGTGAGGCCGTGTGTGATCATTCCTAAGCGTCTGACAAGTTTGAAATGTTTACATTCAAAGGAGACGCTCTTGACTGCACGTTCGGTTGAGCAACATCCAACGGTTAAAGATCGAGACATAATAACCTAAAACTGTGAAATAGAAGAAAATAGCATGTGAACTAGAAGTCTGGCATGATTTTCTGAGGAAAATGTGAGTGCAGCAAAATAAGTGAGCAGGATTTCACTCTACTTTGCCTAATCAAAACAGTTATACTGTTTAGTCAAGTACAGTCCGACAGGATGAATCAAATGAATCATTCGTTTCACTGCAGACAGGTTTGTTGTTACTCATGTCTTCAAAGAGTGTGTTCATCAATCGAATCATTGCTGAGTAAGGACTTATCGGACGAGCCTCTCCCATATGTACACATTCTCACGGGGCTGGGAGACTTGAACAGTTTTAAACAGATCCAAGACTTGCATACTTGCCAACAGTGTGCAGCATTAACTGTATTTGATAATAAATGATAATAAAAATTAGTGCTGTCAAGCAATTAATGGCGATTAATCACATCCAAAATAAAAGTTTTTATTTACATAATATATGTTTGTGTATTGTGTATATTTATTATGTATATATAAATAAACACACACACACACAGTATATATTTTGAAAATATTACATGCATTTACACGTATATATTTGTATTCATATAATTTATACTGTATATATATATTTAATATATAAACAACATTTTTCTAAAATATATACATGCATGTGTGTGTATTTATGTATACATAATACAGTACACACACATATATTTTGTAAACAAAAACTGCGAATAAACACCATTAATCATTTGACAGCACTAGTAAAATACTAGTGTTAATAAAAAAAAATAAAAATAAAAACTAAAACATTAACAGTCTAACTGTAAAATATTAATAATAAAAAATATAATTTATTAATAATATTTTAAAAAATGTTTTCAAATTATAAATTAAGGCACTTTATTCCATTGTTTTATTTTATCGAAAGATTCATTAAAAATGCAATTTGTACTGTACCTTAAATAATGTCATCCAACAAATATATTTATGTTCATATTTAAACACTAGCACTGTAAAAAAAAAAAAATAATAATAATAATAATAATAAATTAAGGTGCTTTTTATTTATTTGAATAATCAAATATTTAATTATTGCTACCTAACTTTTTATATTTTATTTTTATTAATTAAAATGTAGAAAAAAATATTATACATTTATCATATCATAAAATTTGAATTCAATTTGTAAATAAAATTACTTAAATGCAGCTCTTCTAATATAAAAAAAATAAAAAGAATTAAAAAAAGAATAAAAATAAAAATATTTGTAATATTTTTGGGAAAATAAAGTAAAAACTGTCATTATTATTATTATTATTATTTAAAGTCATATGATACAAACAACATGCACAACGAAAAAACAAAACAAAACATGAAACAGGAAGTGATATCAATGACAGCTCATCTACAGACCCTCATGACACGTTGTGTGCATTACAGAAGTTAATGCTATAAAATCACTTTAATATGTTATGTCATACTGTCACTTTGCACAACTTGTAATTCCAGCTTCACATATAAATGTAGGCCTTTTTAATTGACCTTTAAGATAGTGGTTTCTGAGTATTCAAGTGGATCAGGTTGAACTAACACTCAGTGATTCATTAACCTAGAGCTTTGCAATGACACTCCATGTGTCACTTATATTGCGAAACACTTTTACGTTGGAAAAACACACCCAGTTCATGGGATTAGGCCTTTGTTCATTCAATTCGCTAAAACAAATACGCTTTATTATTGTGAATGCTGGAGGTGGCGTGCATCAGTTAAAGCTGAAAGCTCTTTGTAGAACAACAACAAAAACAAAAATGCAATTGTAGCACTACTATAGCAAATATTTCGGAAACCACGACAGTAAAAAAAAATTGTATTCAGCCTAAAAGTGCAAGAGGTAAGTGCGTAAGTGCGCCACATGAAGACTTGGGTAAACAGACGGGTGTGAAAAAAGCAGCATTCCCTTCCAGCGTTCAGGCAAGTCTGAGCAAGACTTGAGGAGCTGTTGAGTTTATCTCACTGTTTTAAGTGTGATATGTCACATATTACAGTGGCCCCCAAAAATATTGGGAATCATGCTTAAAATGTGTATATATATCAACAAAATATCACACAAATGTTTTTCTAAATCACTTTCCTGAGTTATTTTTGCAATTACATTTACTCAACTGCTGCAATTTTTAGTAGATATATTAAGTCAATTCATCTCAAGTCCTCACAAGTGTCCTATTAAATTAACCAAAGGTGAATTTCATCACATTAACCGAACAGCATCATTTGACAACGACAAAGTTAATACTTTTCGTCCTCATTCTGAACAATACCTACATAGGCTATATTGTTTTATCATTTAAAATGCCTCAAACTTGTGCTTGAGCTATTGTTCTTCAAAAATCAATGCAATCTGGTTTGATACTTTGCATAAAAATAAATGTAATGACATTTAGATTTTTTTTTAAGTGTATAAATACTTTTGGAGCCATTTTAAAAGTGGAAATATACATCTATTTAGCATCTACTTAGTTGTCGTTTCTTCTTTCATTAATTTTTCTCTTGATCAATACATTTAGCCTAAGTAAAGTGAAAACATAATCCACAATTGGATTCATCATAAACCCTGAACACACACGCTAATACACCTTTACAGAAAGACTAGCGCCTAATTAAGTATTTGTTCTACTAAATTAGACTAAATAAATAATTACTACAACTCGGCCAAAAACATAAATCAACTCACCAGAGATGTCAGAAATGCACTTGAATGGCTGAATAAATGTCTCAGACAGCATGTCGCATCGACAGTAAAATACAGTCTTAACCCAACCCACACCTGAGCCATACCGTGTGGCGTCAACTTCCGGTGAGTCACCTGTCAGTTGCTTCATGCTTGTAAAATATCAGATGTAGTAGGCCTAGTATAAAAGATGACCTGTACTTATAGCCTACTATTTTATTTTATACGTTCTACGTTTGATTTTATTTTTGTATTTAGTTGTGTCTTAGAAAAGAAGAAGTTTAATGTAGCCTAAATGTAAAATTATAAATAATAATAATAATAATAAATATCAATTTAATTTATTTTAGAGTATATATTAATGGAATTATAATACATTACAGCCAATCGGGTTGTAAAGGGCGTATGGACGGGTTCTCTCTGCAAACGCACTGCAGCTAAATATGTAAGTACACAATCAAATTATTACTGATTAAACGATTTTAATTGTTCAAAATACATACTCAGTGACTGTTACAGTCTTTGTCACACAATACACTTAATTGTTCACTCGTAGTTCACAGTTTGAACGTTTGAAGTTATTTTCAAGATCTGAGGTAAATTATCGCTTTCTTTAGGCCGTTGAATGATATACGAACTCAAACCATTTTCTTATTATGGAATACTCGTTATTTGTAAGTTATGAATCCCTGATGATTTAAAAGTGTTGATGGAATTAATTATTCTAGAAGAAACGTTCTAAAATATCCACAATGTTGCCTACAATCACCTTAGATTAGGCTACTTCAACACTGTGTTTATGAGATTTTTGAATATTTTCTCTTGACAGGACATACATATTTAAGAGTGATTCTTTAATTAGCAACTTTTGAGTACTAGAAATCCCCTTAAGTTACTAAAATAATAGTTTATTATTATTCTAGCACTCATATTTCTACTCAAGTGTGAAGTGTTTCTAGTAACTACAAAAATTTTAGTAGGCTGTTATACATTGTTGCAAATATTGATGAAATTTTATTACATATTCATTAAAGTCAAACAATAATCAGCAGGCTGCACATGAGGCCATGCGAAATTTATTGAATGCAATTGAAATCGAACACGTTACTTGAACAATATGACAGCACAGCGCCTGAAAGAAAATAAGAGAGAGAGAGAGAGAGAGACGTGCTGGAGAGATTAGAGAACACACACTGTACAGTTTTCTGTCGTGCTCATTTACAGTTTAATAACCCTTGTTTGTGGCTGGAAATGGAAAATTACATTTGTTTCCAGTAGTGCCATTCTAATGGATGTAAGCTGTCAGCTACCATGTATACAGGGCTGTGCACATATTTCCATTCCAAACACTGACACATCACTCAAACTACTCGAGAAATGTTTGAATGGGAGAACAGGTGTGCAGGTTTATGTTTCGTGAGGCAAGCACCAGAAATAACTGCAGTTTTTACAATTCCTAAAGGGCACAAAAGGAAGGCCGTTTTTTTCATCAGGCAACAAAGCCTCTACCCGTTTACAGCCACATTCTGCCTTAAAAGGATTAAAGGTGTGGTTTCATTTAGCTACCATAGTTTGGCGAATTTTTGCTGGCGAAATTAAAGGTGCTGTATGTAGGCTTTACACCTAGCGGTTGAACTAGGTATTGCAGTCCAAATTCAAAATATTGGAGAGGGTTTTTTTCACCCGGCCCCTCCTCCTCAGACTTGATGCACAGGCAGGTTGCCAGATTAACAACACCAACAGGAACGAGCGCACATGACGATGAATAACATGAAATACGCTAGGGCTGGGCGATATATATCGAACGATATTTTGCGCATTTCGTCAGTAAAGCCGGTTCTTTGATTAGCGGAAAATCTCTATCACCTGTTTTGAAATAGAGCGCCAGTTAATACACAGAGCCGTAGATCACTGACAAGCTACGCAATACCGCGTTCATTTTCACGGGTGATTAACTGGCGTAGCTTGTCAGTGATCTACGGCTCTGTGTATTAACTGGCGCTCTATTTCAAAACAGGTGATGGAGATTTTCCGCTAATCAAAGAACCGGCTTTACTGACGAAATGCGCATGGATATATCGAACGATATATATCGCCCAGCCCTAAAATACGCTGTGTTTTCAGCCAACTGGCAACCCAGGGTGCCAAAATACAATTGGGTAAACTGGCAGTGGGCGGGTTTCACAAACCAAAACAGAGACCGACATTCCGGCCCGGAATACACATTTTCAAAGGAGAATAACTGTAGCATTGTTTTTCAAGATAAACAAGTGTGTTAACTTAGCATGTTTCTTAAATATCTGCAAACATATTGTGGTATTTTTATGCTTTAGTAGAATCAAAATCTTACATACAGCACCTTTAAGTCATTTCATTACTGGGAATACCACTTGCAGATTTCGCAACGGATTCACACAAATTTTACGCTTTGACCAATAAAAAGCTGCTTGGTTTGACAGTGCCGCCTTTGTGGTTACACTGTTACCAATGGACCTTTTCGCCAACGAAAATTCATATTTTCACCAAATTTTCGCTAATATGATCACACTTTAACGGGAAATGCTAACAGACAGATTCGTAACATCTTAAAATGCCACACAGACCCCAGGCGTAAAAATGCGGCATGTCTTAACCCCTTGTAAACAATTATTTTTATTATTTAAAATAATTTACCAATCAAACTATTTAGCCCTCAGTCGCAAAACACGGAAATGGCTCCAACAATCCGGTAAAATATATCATTTGGCAAACTGCTTTTAATACTTTTGCGTGACCCGGGACAGGGAAATACTTCAGATCAGTCACCACAAGCATACATAACAGTACAAAAGTATTTTGAAAATAATTATGACTCCAGCACATGATGTTATTCATCTTCATCCATGGAAATATCGTTCAAACAATTCAGTCCACCTGATTTTTTTTTTTAATTGCACCGACAGAACGGTTTGGTTTTCTAACCCCTTATTTAAGACCTTTTATGAAAGATAAATATTGATTAAATAGATCATTATGCTGAACATTTCCATCAGTCGGTCCAAAAACCCCCCCCCGGAATATATATATATAAAAAAGCAAAAACACCTACAGGAACGGAATGAAATGAATTCACAATCCTGCTGTGAATCAATGCCATTAGATAATGTTAAAACCCATCAAAAGTGGGTTCGGCCTGCAAACTAAACCACTCACTGCACATTAGCACACTGGTTAGTGTATACTAGATATGACAGGATTCCCTTACAGTACTATAACTGTTATAATCACAAGCTATGCATGTGAGAACCTTTCCATAAGCAGCCGTACAATCGTTTCAGGACAGTCGTAAAAAATAATTCAAATAAAAACAGAGACAAAAAGCAACATAAGGCCACACGTCAACATATGTGCGAGATTTCTGTACAAACTACGAACATTCAGTGCTTTAGTGTACCAAACTAAAATAACAGGTCATCCATGACAACTTTTCATTATTTTCCTTTTTTTTTGGCACATTTAAATAAAAACGACATGTACGCGGTGCAGTAAAACAACTTGAATCACAAAGTCTCGGGTGTTTGACACATGAGTTTGATCCATTTGCCACCCCATAGAGTTTTACATTCCAGTTGTGCATAATCTTATGTGTCCGAACGACAACTAACGGAAGAGTGTAAAAAGTGTTGTAGGATTCAATTATGTACAAACAAGTGCATTGAGATTGTGTACGTCCACCGTCGAGAAACACTAGGACTTCACGGCCGCTACCTTCTTCGGCGTTCCTGGTTTTTTGGTCTGCCACAGGTGGCTGTGGATCGTGATGGCGTCGACGTTTGCCGACATGGTCTTGGCTGGAATTTGGCTGAACTGCTTCCTGTCTGAGTTGTATTTGTAGAGGCCGTCGATCATCTTGCGCGAGATGGTTTTAGGACCGATGCCGGCCAATTTGTTGATCTCCTCTGTGTCGGGGCAGTAGGTGTAGAGCGAGCGGAACTGGCAGCCGGAATCCCGGAACAAGATCAGGAAGTTGTTGGCCCCTGATTTCTCCATTTCCTTGAGAAAACGAATAAATACGATGAATAAAATGTATAGTATAAATTTAATGGGGGAATAAAATTAATTAATTAAATTAACACATAAAAAAAGCTCTTAAACATGACAATTTTTTCTAAATTTTTTATAAAAAAAATTGTAAAAATGCAGTTGTAAAACAATTGTAATTAATAGCACAAATTAAATTAATATTATGTATTGTTTTTTATTCATTTAGTGCTGCCAAATGATTAATCGCGATTAATCGCATCCAAAATAAAAATTTTACATTATACATGTGTATTGTGTATATTTATTATGTATATATAAATACACACACATACAGTAAATATTTTGAAAATATTTACGTTTATACATTTATATTATTATATATAAATATTTTAATATATAAACAACATATTTTTATTTCTTAAATATATACATGCATATGTTTGTATTTTTATATATATGTGTATATATATATATATATATATATATATATATATATATATATATACATAATAAATATACACATATATTATGTAAACAAAAACTGCAATTAATGCGATTAATCATTTGACATCACTATATTCATTTAATTTATTTGTTAAATAAAATATCATGTGTTCATTGCATTTAATAGCGATATTACGAAATAATAATTGTAGTATTAATTGCAAAATTGACATGCTTACTTCCAAAATCTTGTTTTTCTGTCCTTCATTGACTTTGCCAGCCAAACAGCAATGTGCCAAAGCATTCTGAATTATATGCTTATTTGACTTTGCACTGGGCTCCTTATATAATTTAGGACCTGCAGCAAAGAAATAGAGATGGTATTATGTAATGTCATAACACAATATAAAAGTTATTGTACCTTCGGAGTCTGCAGTTCAACCTCCAGTCCTCTAGAGGGAGCTGTCACCTGAAGTTCTGAGCATGTTTTATCCACCTGGGTGTGGCCATTTGTACATTTTATGGGTCTTGCTTCCGGTCTCATCCGCTTCCAGCTATTTGTAGGTGTACAAAACCGTTCGTTTTGCTGCTTGATATTGCAAATTAGTGTGTCTTACCATATTATTTTAATGTATTATCTTAATAATGAACACACTGGTTTGTAGTGCAAACAGTTTTTACAGTTTACTGCACGTCGTAATTCTTGTTATTTTCCTATAGCAGCTAATGAACCGTAAATCTCGCCCATAGGCTTACTTCCACATTGAAGAATAAGGTGGATACATTAAAATTTAATTATGTTCAGTATGTTTAAATGTTTGGTCATTTAGAAAAGCTTAGATATAGACAGTATTGTTTAGAACTAATATACAGGCTCCCTCTGGTGGACCGGAGGTGGAGCCGCAACTGATAAATAATGTGAAACATTTTAGTATTTTAACCTGTGTATTCGGTATTAGATGTCAGTGAGGATGTGGTTGAACCATTCTCCCAGTCTTTCTCTCCGTTACGGCTGCTGGAGCGAGTGGGGGACAGGCAACCGTCTGCTGAGTCAGGCCTACTGGGATGACATGAAAAACTGAGTCCTGCAATCCATCAGAGTCTGATACATCTAGTAACAACAACTGCTCTCATGCAAAATCAAGCATAACTGAATTAAAGCTCTTAGTCATAAATAATATTTTTTTATGCATGTAATTTCCCTGGTATTAGCATCAAATGAAACAACAAAAATAAAATACTTTTAATGTGACGTATTGGAGAAAGCAACAGAATATTAAATGCATGTTAAGACCAGGCACATGTATTAAGAAGTTTAATTAAAAAAAATAGTTATTTTAATAACATTATGGAAGCTTCTAACGAAGCCTCTAGCGAAAGTGTGAAGTGCAGATCTTTATTTTTGTGTTTTTGAAGTTTCAGTGCCATTCAGTGCCAGTGTGAAGGTTAGTGACCTTAAAACTTTGCTTGTTTAATAATGAAAAAATGAAACAAAAAAGCTGTGATGGGTGAACTATAGTAGCCATCTTTATTGTTCAAAGATGGGGGATCATTCCTCGTGTTGCTGCCAAACTCAAAGCAAAACAGGATGTTCTTCTTGAACAGAAGATGGAAGCGCAAAGAGTCTTATCCGACTACGACTGACCTTCTATTTCTCACACGAGGAGAGCTCAAAAAGAAGAAAAGACTGCCAGATGCTAAGCTATTGCTTCTAAGAAGCAAGAACATTCAAGAATACGAAGGAAAAAAATACAGAGAATTCAAAGGACACTGGGTTAGTATTGTACAGTAAAGCTAGAGAAATATACAGAATTGCAGGGAAACACAGGAAGTAAACATATTCTCATTCTGCTGACTGCTTGAAGTGCTTCTTACCTTGGTGTTTTCTTATCTGAGCTGACACTGTCGTTATCTCCAAGAGACGCCAGAGACAGGCTGGACACTGAAAAAACACGAGGTCGTGAACCTGGATGCAAAACAAAACGGGACAGGACCCACAGTTACACAAGACAACAGCAAGCCCGCCAAACTTTGTGTTACCCTCATAACAGTACAGCTCTCTGCAATTATGTTATTATCTTTCTAACTTCTTCAAACTGTCTAAACACACACAAAAGAGTGTAATTTGAAAGATTCCTAAAAGAATTCAGCCAGATTGGTTAAATTAATTCAAAAGAGTACTTTGAAATTATTTGGAAATTAGATAGAAAGTTAATAAATTGGTTAGAATAGATATTTAGAGCAAGTAAAGATCTAGAGTACTCGTTAGAAGGAAATTCAGAGGGATGCAGTGAGCTGGACAGGAAAAGGCTGAGAGTAGCACAAAGCATGCAGTGCCGGGCTTTGCCATTAGGGGGCGCCCTTTACCTGCCGTGGCCCTGACAGGAGTCCTGGGGGACTCCATCACATCTCTGTGGATGGACTTCGGCCGCGGTTTCCTCTGTTTGGCCCCCGCAGAACGCGGTTTGACAAGCGTGTCCATGTCCTTCATAAGCTTCAGCTGTTTTCTCCTCAGGTACTCCTGTTTGATAAATTCCCGTCGGGCTTTGTCTTCTTCCTTCTTCATGCGGTCTTCCTCTGCTTTCAGTCTGTGGAAAAAGACAGATATTGCAATGAGGGGGAGGAGTGTAGATTTAGTGACTGACAGCTGGGCTGGGTGTTACCTGGCCTCTTCTTTCTTTTGCTCAAGCTCCGCCTCCAGCTGTTGTTTCCTCTGCTGGCTCTCCCGTTCTCTTCTCAGCCTTTTCTCCAGAAGCACTGCTCGCTTTATGGCCATGCTGTCCTCTTCCTTCATATCATCCTTACGACATGAACACATTATCAGAATGGACATTAAGAATCTCTGTTAATGTCTTATGTTCAGGTCTATCAAGTATCTGAACAAGGAATCTGAAGGTAATATACTGATGTTGATGTGACCAGTCTGGATGAGCCAGATACGCCACACTGCTCAGACTCCCTGCAGAACGCTAACACCATAAAATAAATTATTTATTTGACTTAGTTTTCTGACCTAGATCAAACAGCTGCATTTTCTAGGGATCTGTCCCAAGCTAACTTCTGCGACTAAAAATAATTTTATGTTATAGTCACACAGCATTTTCCTGAGCTAAAGCTATGATTACGCCATTTTGGGTTATAACTATGGCCCTTCAAACAGCTAGATTTTTAAAAGTTTCTTAATAAAATGTAACAGGCACTTGCCACCACACTGCTTAAGTGTTCTGGATAGCTGCTAGGGCATTGTTAGCTGTTTGCTAAGTTGTTCTGTGTGGTTTTAACAAATTGCTAGGCTATTGTTAAGGTTCTCTAGGTGGTTACTTACTGGCCCAAGACAACATAGCTCGCCATAAAGTCAAGAAAGTCTCCTCAACAAACCACATAATTTAAGACAGCATTCAAGTTCAAATAGACCAAATGGTGTGGGACAAGATTTGATCACACCAAAATTTTTACAGGTAAATTACCTTAAAGAGATAGTTTACCCAAAAATGAAAATTCTGTCATTAATTACTCACCATCATGTTGTTCCAAACCTGTAAAAAAAATCGTTCATCTTCAGAACACAAATTAAGATATTTTTGATGAAATCTGAGAGATTTCTGACCCTGCATAGACAGCAACGCAACTGACATGTTAAAGGCTCAGAAAAGTAGTAAAGACATCGTTAAAACAGTCCATGTGACATCAGTGGTTCATCAGCGCTCACAAGAGTACCACGATGCATGCGGAATAATTTGTTGAATGTAGTCGTTATTTTTGTTTCTGTATTTTTTGTTTTTGCGCACAAAAAGTAGTCTTGTAGCTTCATAAAATTACGGCTGAACCAAGTTCATATGGACTATAGGTGCTTTTGCACCAGAGGAACCTTTTCATAGTTCCTAGAACTATTGGTGGAAGTTCCCGAAATAGAGACGTATTTAGTTCTAGGAATGATTGGGGGAACCAATTTAGCTCCTACTTCAGAGTAGGGTCTTAACCAGTTCTATAGGAACTACCAGTGACACAGTGTACGCTAATTGACCAAACAAATATGAAACACCGGCTACCCGGCATTTTTAAAAAGCCATGTAAACATAATTATTCCACGAACATGGAAAACACCGATAACGGCATTTACCTGTTGTCTGCAGTGTTTTGTTCTTTTCTCAGCCTCGATGATAATACTGCAAGCTGTCATAGGAGATTTAGTCTGATTTTCGTGCTCTTTTAATCGCGTAAATTGTTTGTTTACATTCCATCTACGTTATCACGAAACCCATGACACACATCAAAAACAGCTCTGAATGTGGCGTCCTCCATTCATCGGTTGTTGATGTTTGTAAATACCACGAATAAAGACGCCACCTGGGCCGCTTCAGAGTTCCTGCTGCCGGTGCGAATGCAACCAGGAAAACGGCCCGAGGGAGAAATTGGTTCCCCCGGAACCACCCTGCTAGCTAGTTCCTAGATCTATGTGGTGCAAAAGCTCCTTATTTTAACGATGTCCTTACTACCTTTCTGGGCCTTCAACGTGGTAGTTACGTTGCTGTCTATGGGAGGTCAGAGAGCTCTCGGATTTCATCAAAAATATCTTAATTTGTGTTCCGAAGATGAACGAAGGTCTCATGGGTTTGGAACGACATGAGGGTGAGTAATTAATGACAGAATTTTCTTTTTTGGGTGAACCATCTCTTTAAGTTCAAACTGCTAACAGTAAGCAATAGCAATAGTGACACTTGCCTTAGAATTCACCTCTAAGTATTCACATATGGTAGTGTTAGAGTTTATTTTTTTATTTAGAGTTTATTATTAATCTACCAATTAAGATAAGGATCCTCTGACATTCATATCTACCTTGAAAAAGAATCCACAGCACAATTTCTGCTCATCGTCCAGATTTTCCCCTGAAGTCTCCTTCTCGCCTTCTTCTTCCAACACCTGTCCATCCAGGGGCTTGAGAACAGACAGTGGAACCTCAATCAAATTTTTGTTGGTCTGATGGGTGATGTCAACTGGCTCGGTGGGACTGACAATGACGGTCTCCATTACAATCTGCGACAAAACCTCTGACACACTAGATTCCACTGCAGGCTTAATCTCATTTGTTGGATTCTTCAGCTGTTCCCTTTCTTCAGTTGGTTCGTTCTCCTTCTTGCTCTCCTCTCCCCTATCTTCTGGCTCCTTGGCTGACAAGTCAGCGTCTTCGGTTAAAGCCTGTTGGGTTTCTTTGGTTGGGGAGGTGAAGGTACCAGCAGAACATTCAATCGACAACGACTCGAGGCCTTGTTCTATGTCCTTGTCTGTGGCTTCAGCTCCTGATGGTGGTTTCTTCTCATTTCCCAAATAAGAAAATGAGCAGGACACGGACTGAGATGGGGAAAACCTTCTCAAGCGTGGTATGCTGTCCACCGACTGTGGAACGGTCAGGACTCGGTTGAAGGGAGTGATCTTTAGCTCACTGGGTCTGGGTGTTCTTGGTGTCTTGGAATGGAAAGAAGCAGACTTCCTCTTAAGGTTTGTAGGGGAACGGTGCGTAGCTCTAGGAGAATCTGCAGGTGAGGGAGAGCCTGAAGAGCGTGCCCCACTCCCTCTGAGCTCTCGCACCTGCTTTTGCGGCGAAGGTTGAGGTGGCGACACAACCCAAGCCTGTTGCTCCCGCATCTGCATGATTACCTCCTGCTGCTGGGCCAGACGCTGCATCTCACTCTGCAAGAAGCTCAGGGAATGATTGAGCTTCTCAATGGAGCGTGTGTATTCCATCAGGTCCGCCTCGGATGTACCGTCCTCACCCGCAGACTTCACCGGAGACTTGACGGGCTGAGGTGTCTCCGCTGGCGTCTTGCTTCCCTCTGAACTGGGAGTGTCCTCTTGAGAAGGTGAGGTGCCATCTACTCCTTTCCTCTTGACAACTGTGAGGAAAGCACTGCGTCCCATCTTCTGACGGTGCCGGGTAAAAGCCGCCTCTACTTTCTTCTTCTGAGCCTCAATGGCTCGACGCTTCTCTTCAAGTCTCATGCGAAGCTGCACCATTTCTGCAGCCATGGCCTGGGCCGGATCCTTGGATGGCTGATGTGCCGGGCTGACCTCAGGTGAAGGAGCCCAGGAAACAGAGTGAGGAATGCCGAGATCTGAACTGTCTGGTGTTGTGCTTGGGGAAGCAGCACCTTTGGCCTCCACGTTTGGATTCAGTTTACGGAATTTCTGCTCAGCAAAGCTGGTCATCTTAATCCCAGGTGTAAAAGCAGGGGTGCTTCCGGCAGGAGATTTGCTGCTTAGGCTGCTGGGACATGGGCTTGTAGAGCCCTGGCTATGGCAAGCTCTTGCCTCAAAGTCTTGATCCGTATCAAGCTCCATACTGACAGTACAATCCCTAAGGGATGAGTCCTCGTCTAGGGTCTCTTGGATGTCCTCCGTCCGCACATGTATGCCGGTGTCTACTTCAGTGGTGGGTGTGCTAGCAAGCCCTTTGGACGCATCTGAAACCGAGTCTAGCTCGCCATCCTTTGCTTCAGGGTTCAATTCACTTTTATTCTGGAGGTGAAGAAAGAAGCCTTCACTGGGTGCTTGGGCCCTGGGGCTCTGAGGTTTCTTCTCTGAGTTGTGGATGATCTCAAGAGCCTCTTCGATGCTAGGTGGCCCTGAGCCATTTAGACGCCCATTATGATTTCCTGACAGGCTGTCAGGACAGCCTTCCTCCTCGATGCCCATGTTCTTTCCGTTGACAGGCTGAAAGGACAGGTTTCTCTTGATGCCCCTGGTGCCGTGGGGCATCTTGAAACCAAAACCTTCAGTGCTGACAGACCGAGTCATTCCTCGGCCAGGGGGTGTTTGATTGGTGCTCTCTTTATCAAATGGTATTTCAAAGGACACTCCCTGAGCAGCAGACCTGGAGAAAGAAGAGAGGATGGTATCCAACAGCATATAGTTTCAAACTCGACGTCTTCTCAATAATGAGATGAATTTGCACTTACTTCTTCTCTTTGGGCCAAGTACCCATGAAGCTTTCCACAAATGACATTGAGGTTGATCGCTTCATCTCACCTGTACAGCACACATATAACTTATATAGTACTGGGTGCATTTCAAATTAGGACTTATATTTTGTTATCATAAAACATTTTTTAGGCCTTTTAACTTTACCTGAGCCTGAAGTCTGTGGTTGAGGTCGGAGAGGGAGACTTTAACATGAACATAAACAATATGAATATCCATCCAATTTTACATTTGAATTTCAACAGGAATTCAAAGTAAATAAAGCAGAAAGGGTAAGTTTTCAATAAAAGAGACTTTTGATATACCTTGGTCTGTCTGGACTAGGAGGTCTTTCCATGAAACTTCTCTTTGTGGCTTTAGAGATTGGCACAGATGGCAGATTTTTCAGTGAAGGGGCTGGTGCTATAAATGACAACACAAATGTGTCTGTTTACGACTGTAAACACCATTAGCTAATAATTCTGGGAAGTACATTTTATTGTAATATTAGTCTACCTTCAGTTTCCAGCACCTGAGGCTGGACGAATGGCGGCTTAACAACCTCGAACCACCAGAAGAGCTCAGCCATAAACACAAGATAGTTATTCTGGTAAAAACAAACAAACAAACAAACAAACACATTAACTTGCATTACAAGCATTCTCTTTCCCAAAATAATTAATTTGCATGCTCATATAAAGCTAGTATGTGTAATATTCCTCCTCTCCCACAAGATGTCTCTGCAATTCTCTAAATCCTGGTAGTGCATGAACGGACACCACCTGGAGACAAGAGTGCCCTTTTCCTTCAAATTTAATTAAATAGCTTACATATAAGGAATGCTGAGGGGTTTTATGCTGTACAGTATATACAGTATAGCTTTTTTGTTTGGTCCAATAATGCACACAACCTTTTCATGCTACAAACATTTTAATGCCAGTACTACAGAATTCATGACCTTGAATTCACAGAGGGTACCTGACATGATGAAAAATGCCTCTGATACACTATTCCCACTCAGCAGAATTTACATCTAGCAGTTTAAAGGCATAGGGTAACCGCAGCAATTATCTGGGGCCACTCCCAGAAGACATTACCTCAGCATTTTAATTGACTTTCAACAAAGAGTCCTTGCTTGCTTTATACCCTAGAGTAGCTCTAGACTCTCAAAGCCACATCTATTGCATATAACCAAATGATTAAAGCATTTATTAATATAATCCAAGGCATCAATTGTTAACATTTGCAACAGCCTTTAATAATATAATACCATTAATGACACATACTAGCAAATTAACAAAGACAAAGCCACCCATTGTCAATTAATTAAAATACTCCATAGTGAAATCTGTACACAACCTCACTGATTTTATGCAATATCATGAAACCCAATCTACCACTGCTACTGGCAGTAACTAAAGGAATAAATAAAGGGGTCCACTGGCAACATTTGTATTGAGTGGTTGAGAGAGCCCGAGCAGGCGCGTGTTTGTACCCAGATGGTGTTTGGCACATGCGTCCTCTCCCCCATCTGCCTGGCTACGTACTTATTCACACAAAAGGCGTGAACGTATAATTAGATGGCTTATCTGTAGTTTTAGGGAATAAAATGTTGCTTTTAATTAAGAATGCCAATTTAAAGTGGTAATCTAGTATATATAATTATTTTTAAAATAATGTTAAAAAAATGAATCATGCTTCCTCACCCGCATGCAAATTCCTTAATAACAGCATGCCAACAGAATCTTCAATTCACATTGTTTTCAAAATATGCAGCTTATTATTGGTGAATTTTGGAGAATCAAAAATGAATTGCATATATCAATGTTCATTGCGAAAGGACCCATACAAGTTTGCAAATTGCAGAAAAACAAACATATAGAATATATATAGAAAATATACATTTTAACTGTACATTTTTTACTATTTTCTCAAAATTCTATAAATGTACATCAAACTTCTATTCATTCGTTTATCTATTTAATTTTTAACTTGGATTTTTGGAACTTTTTACTATACAAGTTGAGAGCTGACCGGAAATAAAGATGATGGAAATGAGATCAGGTCACAATACAGTTCAGATTCAAACCTGCATTTCAGCTCATGAAGCACATGTGCGAACCGCACTGAACATTTTTAATAAAATGAAGCAGCTGGGATTAGATTAGCTCTGACAGAAACTGGGTCAAGGTTACAGCTCAGTAACCTGCTCTCAATTCCACTCATATTTCTGAGATTCAGCTCTGAAGTCTGGCACTGTATCAGACTCTGCTCATGTCCTCTAACCAGAAGCTGTTCGGTGCTAATAAAACCCAACACGCTGTGAGATTTTGCTACCATTTGTGGAATAAGAGTTTAAACAAAAACCAGGTGGAACATTGATTCTAGTAACACTGCTCTCTGTTTAGAGTTTCTAAGGTAATTTTAAACAACCTCGTTGTGGTTTAATAAGCGTGGCCAGGTTTCTAAATCTTTACCACAAAATGCCAAACTAAATCTTCACATTCTTCACATTCACAGCCACTGAAACCAACCGTTTTATTCCATGTTGATGGAACAGAAATGTCTGTTCCATCAACATCCCAAGAAGAAACAAAGGCTTCTTGGTCAACATGACTGAAAATCTTGGCGGCAGATGTTCTTTCTCTCCAGTCCAGAGAAGACCGAGATTAAAGACATGAAGACATAACATTGATTTCCATCTGATCCCAAGAAAGTCCATAGAGTGGTTAATAACTGACAAAGTAGTCTAAAGGTAAAGATTTCCAGTTTGATGATATCTAGCTCGCAAAACAACATTTTTCCATTTCCTAATAACATTTTGATATCTTAAGAAGAAGAAAATCTCATAAAAGTAGGTATTTCCCAGAGAAAAGCACATAATAAAAGCAAAAAATAGGTCTAGGCTTAAAAAAAAAAAAACTCTCAGGCTCTTGAGATCTTTCCATAACGGCTTATCTAATAAACCATGATTCCTATATTTAAATATCTTCTAGGCATGTTTAATGTGATTTTATTGCTGTTTTAGTCAACTGCACCAGTCTTAGAGAATCTGCTTCAATTGAGAGGCTGGTTTAAGCACCACCAACGTTTGAAGGCAAGCCTCATGCTTTTGGCTTTTTAACAGGAATAAAGCCAACTCCCACAGGCAGTGCTTGCGCTATTGCGAGAAAAGGGCTCCAAGTAACAGCATCCCACCCAATCGCATATGTTGTGGCCTATAAAAATTTGACAAACCTTGACCTACAGTAATAAAAGCATCAACCGATGAAACACAAAAGCAAGGAACTTGGAGAACTCTTATGGCATTGAGCTCTAAAGCGCTTCTAACTGAAACCAAATCTAGACACAAGTTATATCTGAAGGCTTACTTTGATGGATGAATGAGCGTAGAGCATGTCCTCCAGATTGAAGTGGCAGCAGTGGTTCAAGTGTTCCTTGCAGAAGTCCTGGATGAGCTGCAGGTTGTACAGACTGTCTGCCAGCGACATGGTCTCCTTCAGGCAAATGTCTGCAAATCAAAGACGATTCAAAGTGCTACACTAATCAAGCGCTACTCACTGACACAGATCATCCGGCATATGAGGTAGATTTGACAAGGACTCAACCAATCACAGAGAAGCCCATTAATCATGGAGTCATGAGGTTGACATTTGCCTTTGGAGATAAATCTAATGCATCCATCATTTGATTTCTAGTCATCTTCATCACTGTGATTGGATTAACAGTGATTTCAGGATGATTAAAGTCACATAAACGTTTGAGATTGCTAAATGAGTAGCTGAAGACTATTGTATTCACTAATTCAAAGCAAAATGGCTCAAACTGATTTGTAGCACGTTTAAAAATAACATTCAAAAATAATATTATATGTTAAGTCGCAAGTTCGTTTCCCTCCAATGTTCCAATCTCAAAGTTTCAGAGGTTAAAGATATGAGGGAACCAAGACGAGGAAGCTTATAGACTACTTCAAAAGGTAGGCTAGGTTTATGTTAGTTACTACTGAGCATTTTAGTGTTCATAGCAGAGAATTTTACACATATCATCAACTGATATTTTTGTAGGCTTTGCATACACATGTGCACCCCTCGAAAAGCCTGAAACCACAGAGCCTCTTACATAACAAATCCCATTATAACTTCTGATTATATTTATATTTTTTCCACATTTTTTTTTCTACGTAGATTTTTATTTTCTATGGTTTTATTGTGAAATGTTATGCAACAAAAACATTTGTCTGGGCTTTAACAACTTAAAATATTGCATAAATGTTTTTAAAATATTGAGGGGAATATAAATATAATAATATTATACTTGTATTACTACTATACTTTTTTTAATATAAAAATAATACACACTACTATTGTGGATATTGCTTTTTATGATGAAATATTTGGAAAAAAGTTCAATTGTATCTCCTAGAATATTTTTTAAAATACTGTGAAAAAAGAAATAAAATGACATGAAACTTTTATTAGTACTATAATTTTTAATAATATAAAATATTAAAATAATACACAATATTATTGTGGATATTGTTTTCTTTTATGAAAAACATTTGTCTAATGTTTCTTGTATAATATTTTACAAATATAATCATACTTATGTAATAATACTTATATTTATAAGTAGGGCTGGGCGATATATCTCATGCGATATGATCATGCGCATCTCATCAGTAAAGCCGGTTCCTTGATTAGCGGTAAATCTCCATCACCTGTTTTCAAATGGATCGCTAATGAACTCGATATTGCGTAGCTTGTCAGTGAACTACGGCTTTGTGAATTAAACGCCGCCCCATTTGAAAACAGGTGATGGAGATTTACCACTAATCAAGGAACCGGCTTTACTGACAAGACGCGCATGCATATCGCGCGAGATATATCGCCCAGCCCTATTTATAATAATAAAATATATTATTAAATTAATTAATAATAATAAAAACATAAAAGTAATAAACATTTGATGATGTTGTTTAATGAAATGTTATTAAAATGTGCTTATTGTATATTCTAAAAATATTTTTTTAAATATTGTGAAAAAATATAGTAGTTATAATTTTTAATAAACATAAAATATTAAAATAATACACAACATTATTGTGGATATTGTTTGATGAAAAACATTTGTCTACCGTTCTTGTATAATATTTTAAAAAATACAGTGAAAAAACAGAAATATAATAACATCATACTAAATCATTTAATAATTCAAAAATATAAAAGTTGATTTTGTTGCTTGTACATTTTAAAATATTTTTTTTAATATTGTGTAAAAATACAAAAATAATATTGTACTTATATTAATACTACAGTTTTTTATTTTATAATATTAAAATATTAAAATAATACACAACATCACTGTTTTTTTGTTTTTTTTTTAAGAAATGCAACATTTTCAAAATACTGTGAAAAAAAACCATCTCCATGAATCTATCATCCACTGTCATGATATTAAAATAAACCTGGATTTTGCATATCACAAGCATTTCTACTGCTGATCTGTGTACAATAAGAGCATGTGTAAGTTAATACGGTTGGTTTTGATTCAACAGCTCCTGCACACTGTTCCCTCTGAGCGTTGCGTGTTATTTTGTGCTCAGTAATGTTAAGGTTTGGCAGGTTTCTGTACCTCCCAGGCGGACGATGGCGGGACAGTAAAAGTGCAGCAGGGCGGCGAGGGCACAGCCATCTGTGCTGTCCTTCAGGAGGTTGTCCACCGGAGGGATCCACGGCACCATCTTAGGCAGAACCTGCTCCTTCCTATAGCGCGCCTGGAGCAAACAGACATAAACAAACGATTCAGTAGAGCAAAACACATCTGATAATAACATACAGAGAGCTCATGATGGACCAGTGTATGGAAAAGTACTGAAAATAAGACATGCAATGGGAACTTTAACGGATGGTGACATAAATCTATTTTTCGCTCAGCGTAATATAAATATTTTTCTGTCAACAGTTTGTTGCGTGGTTAATGAAGCTGAGGACGATGTGAAAGCGTCGTCATGGCAACAGAAACATGATGGAGCCACGGGATGAAAGTAGGCGTTTCTCAATCACACTTACAGGAACCAGCTTCATATACCACTTGGTTGGAGACTTCAGCCAGTCAAAGAATGAATGAGAGAGAGAGGGAAAGAGCAGTTACGTCAACAAGCAGAGATTATTGAACGCAATCAGCTGTTTACGTCCATATCAGATTAAGTGTGACGATACCGTCTTTACTAGAAACCAGATTACAAGAAAACAAACAGTGAAACTCTTGAAGCTTGAGGCAGGTTCGGTACTTTTCAAATAAATAAAATAAATAATTTCGTAAACCTCTATTGGTCAATATAGGATTTATTGACTATTTATTGTTTTATTTTTCATTTATTTAGACAAAATACTTTTGAATTTTTACTGAGACCGAATCGCTGAGAAAGAAATAGAAACCAAGCTAAAAAGTGCTTGCTTTTCGCTGTTAGGCTGGTTCCTGCCATGTTCTTAGTTTTCACAGTTTTAAGCTTCTCTCAACTTTTTAAGGCTTAAATGTCTGTAATAAAAGAGGAGTAGCATCAAAAGCATGCCAAAATAACTGTAGGGGTTCAAACTGAAGAAGAGAAAAACTGATGCTCTCTGATCTAAGAGACATTAAACCCTGTGAATCACAATATGAATGCATTTCTACCCAGAATTCCCTAAGAAAACAGCAAAGTTACAGGATTAGTCTTTTGCCAGCGGATCAAGTCTAGAAACAAGTGGGAGCTTGAGACCTAAAAGATTCAAATGTGAATATATATAAATTATATATATAAATTTTTCATATTCAAATCAATTTTTTTATTATTTCTGTATTAATAAAATATTATAATTTATTGTTATATACCTATATAAATATTTTAGGGGGTATACAGTCAAATATACATGTACATACGGTTTAAAATAAAATGATAATTAATATAGTTTAATATGATTAAATATGAATTATATTTGTATTCATTTTGAAATATGTATACAATGATAAAATATTAATTAATATTATTAATTATTAGTAATATTAATAATTAACAGTATTTTTATTTAAATTTATATATATTTTTATATTAAAATCAAATATTTTGTATTATTTCTATATTGATAAAATATTATTCTATTAAAATATATATTTTTTGTTATATACCTATATAAATATTTTAGGGGGTATAAATATGCATGTACAAACGGTTTAATATAAAAATGATCATTAACATCTTTTGATAAGATTAATTTTTAAATTATATTTTTATTCATTTTGAAATATGTATAAAATAATAAAATATAAATTAATATTATAAATTATTATTAATATTACTAATAGTATTATTTTTTATTTAAATTGATATTTTTAAATTATTATTTACTTATGAAATAGATATTCTGTAATATTTTAAAATGTATAAAAATCTATCAATTAACATTAAAACGTCTTGTGTGGGGTGTATTTATATATATTGTTTATTGTTATAATTATTTATTGTTATACCTCTTATACCTATATAAATATTTTGGGGGGTATACAGTCAAATATGTATAAAAATATCAGTTAATATTAAAATCACACACGCAAACACAATAATACCTTTACACAATTTTAAAAATAATATAAATTAATAATAAATTAATATTATAATAATGAATAAATAAAATATATATACACCTCTTGTCAGGCTTGTGTTTGTTGTGTCTTGTGCTTTGTTCCCCTTATGCCCTTATTTGGTCCTTCCTGTTTCCTGTCCTCGTTTAGTTTGATTATCTGTTAATTTGGTTCCAGGTGTGTCCAGTCGTCCCCTCATTATGTTTAGTATTTATAGTGTGTTCTGCCCTGTGTTTCCTGTCTGGTATTGTATTGTCTACACCCTGCTCTACATGTATGTTCCTGGCTATCTTGTCCATTAAAGTCTGTGATTGTGAATCTCCTTCGTTTCCTCGTTCATGTGCTGCAGCAGCCGAAGCGTGACACCTCTCCTCCCAAATAAAAATATAATTAATAAATAAATAAACTTTTTTGTATTAACTTTTATAGATATTATTTATAATTTACACATATACACACACAAACATATATATATATATATATATATCCACCCAAATGATATAAATATAATAAATAACTTAATATAATAATAATAATAATAATAATAATAATAATAATACATATACTTTTTGTTTTAACTTTTATATATATAATTTATAATTCACACACAGTATCCATATCTGCATTCATCTGGTGTGTTTATGTGTCAGTCTGGGTGCTTCATGTCATGCTGGCTGTTTCAGGATGTTTATAGTGTTGTGTAAGCGACTGACATTCCTCCTCGGCACTGATTGTGTCCACAGCGTCTCTCAAACACAGCCGGCAGTCGCAGCGCCTCTGAGAACTGACTGCTCTCATTAGCGTCAGATACCCAGCCCAGCCACCACCTCAGGACAGGGTGAGCCCAACTCTACAGACGCCCCGCACACTTCTGTCTGATGACTCTGCACATTACACACCCTCACCAGACTCACATTATCACATTGGGATTCTGGGGGAAAAAACAAAAACAAAATCCTACAATAGTAGCGCTGGGAAGTTGGCAGAGGCTTGCGGTCTCTCGGGGTTTAAACAAGAACGCAGCGTACATAAGCGTACTGCACCCTGAGAGAAGGTAAAACAAGGTGAAACTGACGTCACCCGCCATGTTTGCCAAATACGCTGGGACAGGAAGATGGAATGAGAAGCGTTAAAACATGAATCAGCAAACATTTTGCTCTTACATCAGCCTGGCAGAAAGTCCATATCAGGATACTGCCGCAAGACTGTGATTCAGCAAAGTCAGAAATACCCTCAACGCAGCAACATGTTAGAAAACACGACAACAAGGCTGATGATATCCGTCACGCCCTGTGAACTCAGGTCAACTTAGCAAACATGTATACAGGGGAATCTGAGGAAACTTTTGAATAGAATCTGAACAGACTAATGAATAATGTTAGTTGTTCTGGAGATATGTTTACAATAGATATTTAACAAGTTAAATATTTTAATATAGGATTTCAAAACTTGGACGTTTGATTAATTTGCACAAATCTGTCTTTTTAAGTCTGTCATTTTCATGAATCAGTTCAAAACACTGATTTAACTGATTCATTACATTACTCAAAAATGTCTGAAGTGCTGACATAATAAAAAAATTATATTGTTAGATTGGTCCATATAAATATAAAGTGCTCCATAAAAAATGTAATAAACTAATATTAAATAATGTTAATTGTTAATATTAATCACCCATGTTAATATTATTTAACCTTGAAAATTAGTAAAAAGCAGAGCAGATTTTTGAACTTGTATGTTAAAAAAAGATTAAAAGCTAACAATGAATTAAATCATACAACTGTAAAATTAAAATAAATAAATAAATTTAAAATAAAAACACTATTACAACACTTAAAAAGATTAAATATTTTATTTGAAATTAAAATTTTAGGGTACCTTCAAGTAAATATTTTAGGTCACAAGTGAACTAACAAAAGTTTAGGGATTTCTATTCTATTCTAATCTATTCTATTAAATAGGGGTCGACCGATATATTTTTCAGGGCCAATGCCGATACCGATTATTACAGATCAAGTAGACCGATAACTGATATTTTGAACTGATATATATGTCTGGTGTAAAAATGAAAATGAATATCAAAATTAAGAATAATAAGGGGTCTGACAAAAACTCTCTCTAAATGCTTTTAAATTATTTTATCGGCAATATGGTTTTGAAAATGACTGATACCGATAACCATAAAAATGCTTAATATCGGTGCCGATAATCGGTTGACTCCTAATTATAAATGAATATTAAGCAAAAATTATTAATATTATTTATTCATGTCAATGTAGCAAAAAACATCCAGGGCTTATTATATTTTTACTACATTTTACTTCGAGCATTAAACAAGATATATATAGTGAATAACTTTAAAAGGCTGAAAATATTGATTTATTAATACTGCTTAGCTCTTATCGTTGTATATTAATGACAACAAATCTTTAGGCAATGAGTATTCACAAATTTTTTGCATTATTGTTGTGTTCAAGATTGTGAATAAAGACTGTATTTATGTAATTCAGGTTTGTATTGTACAGTACAGCATTCAAGTGTATCAGAATACATACGTTTTAGAATAATCTATACAAGTATTTGAGTCTTAAGGCACAAAGAATATAAATTTCACTGGTAGTTGGATTGCAGAATGTTGTTTTAAGCAGATTTCAGAGACGTACAAGTGCTCATTATGACAAAAATCCATCTTTATCTCTGACACTTTCTGTATTTTCCTCCTACGGATGAAAGTGACTTGAATCATCGCTGCTTTAGAGCAAGAACAGGAAGTGCACACTTACTTTTGGATTCTCAACAGGCTCTGCATTCTGCGCCTCCGTCCTCCTTTGCTCCTGCATTATGATTTCTTTCAAGTATTCGTTCACCTTGAAAATGAATAAAACACAGGAGTTTTTGAGCTTCTACATGCTTAAAAAAAATCACTGCCATTCTTTTCACTACAAGCAAGTGTATTTATTAGGGCTGTCCCCGACTAAGGATTTTCACAGTCGAATTGGGATTTTCGAATCTTGCCGATAGTCGACTGATAGTCGAATCATATGTTTGGGGGCGGGGCAAAATACATTACCAAGAGTCAAGTCAGACATTCAACAGTCATAAATACTGACGCTAACACACAGGGAAAATGTGTAACGGACGCCTCGCAGATACAAAAATAATGTTTTATGTTTTGGTTAAAAGATAGCATTAAACGTCAGCGAAACCTTAAGAATTAACAACATTTTTTACAATAGTGCTCTCATTATAACGTTATATATATGACAGAAGTTATTAATGTTGTGCATTTGAGCTGCGTGCGCTGAAGATGACCAGTAGAGTGAAGCATCTGATAGCAGGTTTTTAATCGATGGGATTTAACTCATCATTTATCTCATATAGAATAGCCTACGCTTCATTATTTATACAACATAACGTTATATTACGACTTATAGGCTATCTGCAAAAATGCCCCGAATGCATGAACGTGTCTGCGCGGCTCAGAATGAACTCCTTTTGTGGACGCGTTCTTCACGCAACAACGTGCAGAAACACGGCAACTAAACTCTAAGAATTCACAGCGTTTTATTATAATAGTGTTCTCATTATAATGTTATTTATATGACAGTCCCAGTCGTGGGGACTGTCATATAGGCATATTAATATTCTGCATTGTTGTTTGTCCTGCTCGCGCTGTGCGCTTAAGAGATAATCACCGTACAATGAAGCACTTTACTGCAGCGTAACTCAACCAAATAATGCATCTTATACGAGATAAATAATATACACGATATAAACCGGCTGAAATGTTTTGAAATCACTTTCCCTACCTGATCAAAAAAATTCAGACTTACACTCTGTCTGTGTCAGTTTGAGTCTTGTTAAAGATATAATTCCCTGCCGCCAAGATGCTCCTCTGTCGGTCACGAGTTATGGAAACTGAAACTTAAATCGGGGTGGTTGGATTTATTCACGCACGTTAAAATATTTATTTAAAGCTTCCTTCTTTTCAGATTCTTATTTACAGCATTATCTTAATAGGCTGTATATTAACTTATTGGGAGAAAACCGGTAGTTCTATGTGGAATCGGACATTGAGCACCCCATATAGCCAAAATGGCATGATCATAACACCCCGCGAATATTCGACTGTGAGGGAGTCGAATCAGGCTCCTCCTATCGAAGCATCGAATCGTCGACTATTCGGGGTCACCCCTAGTATTTATATTATATTATATTATTATATTATAGGGTTTCCCAAACTGGGGATCGTAAGGGAATTGCAGAGAGTTTATGAAAAGCTAATAAACAAATAAATCATTTAAAAATTAAAACAAATAAAAAATAAAACATTTAGCAAAAGAAGATGAAATTTGTACCTCCTGCATGTCATGTGACCATTAACCAACATTAGACAATGGAAAATATGCACATATTAAATTAATGAAATATTAAATTGAAGTCACAGAACACTTCAAGTAAATATTTTAGGTTAAAAGTGTTTAACTGACAAAAAATGTAAAATATTATTACATTACATTATATTATATTATATTGTATTATAGGGATCAATAGGGTTCAATATTTTAGGTTGAAAGTGTTTAGCTGACAAAAAAGTAAAAAATTATTTTATATTATAAATAAATAAAACACTAAAAAAAGATTAAATATTTTATTTATTTACCTGCATGTCACATGACTATTAACTTCAGAGAACCGTAAACACGCAAATGTCTTGTTAAATTATTGAAATATTAACTTAAAATCTCAGGGGGCTATGACAAAAATGTGTATATTATATTAAATTATAATATATATTAGTACAAATTTTAAGAATAACTCTGAAACTCAACATTTTCGTAAAACGCATGATGTAAAAACACCAAAAACCCTCATGCAAACTCTTTCAAATGTCCATTTAATATCGTTACGACAGGAAGTCCAAAAAAAATAAAACCCCCTGAAATTTCTCTGCAGTCCCTCGTGGCCTGTTTAGCATGTGTGTGTACATGTGCGGTACTGTCTTGATTTAGGCTGCCTGTACAGCTGGCCTGCAAGGGAATGTAAACAAAAGTCCTGGGACGCCCCTTCACTGACACTCAAAGAAGCCCTCAGAGATCATAACATATTGAAGCCATGTGCAACAAACCTCTGTCTATGTATAAGATGATGATCGGGCGCAGTAAATGTATTTGCATTGCATTATGGGTAAGTTTAAGATTCATAAAAGCACAAAAATACCTTATTCATCCAGCTGGTGACCGCATCCTCTGTGTCATAGGGCACGTCTCCGTCTGGGTAATCGGTGGAGTATTGCTGCATGCAGGCCATCACCTTCTCCACGCTCACGGTCTCTACTGTATAAGCCATCATCAGCGTGTCAATCATGGCCAGGTGGGCGCTCTGTGAACGGCAAACAATTAAAACACTGTTAAACTGCTGACACGGGCCCATTCTCCTGAATATACATACTGACAATTGTCACTTTCTCAGTTGGCAGTTAGTCATTCCTCTCTAGAAGTTGTTGCCTTGGAAACGGCAGCATCGCTCCCCCGTTGCTCGACCCAATTAGATATAATCTTTCCTGAGATAGGACAGTCGCTCCTGCTGGGGGCCCGTCCTCTCGGCCTCAACATTATAAATATACTATATCACACGAGACGAGCAAAACTGACAGGTGGGACCTCTCCTAAAACCACCTATTAAAAAAAAAGTAGAATTTTGGCTACAGTTCTGATTACTCGTAACAATTCCTTAAGGGAATACAGTAGTTCACCCAAAAATGAAAATTTGTTAAAAATGTTGAACCTTCAGGACATCCAAGAGTTAGTCTCTTCATCGGATCAGATTTGGAGAAATGTAGCATTTCATCACCTGCTCACCAATGGATCCTCTGCAGTGAATGGGTGCCGTTAGAATGAGAGTCCAAACAGCTGATAAAAACATCACAATAATCCACACTAATCCACATGGCTCCATTCCATTAGCTAATGTTTTGTGAAGTGAAAAGCTGCATGTTTTTTTAAAAAAAAAAAAATTATCCATTATCCATAATAACGCTTCCTCCAGTGAAAAAGTCCATCCTCAGTTGTCCTCTTATATCAAAATCTACTGATTTGTTTGTTTAGAACTGATTTTGGACCATTTTCTCTTGTAAACTGTGTTTGATGAACGGTGTGTGCATAGTTCTCTGCTGATTCAGACAAGAGTTTCACTGGAGAAAGAAATATTATAGATGGCTGAAAACATCTTACTGTTGGATTTGTTACTACAAACACAGCAACTTTTCACTTCACAAGATGTTAATTGATGGACTGGAGTTGTGTGGATTACTTGTGAATTATTGTGATGTTTTTATCAGCTGTTTGGACTCTCATTCTGACGGCACCCATTCACTGCAGAGGATCCATTGGTGAGCAAGTGATATAATGCTAAATTTCTCCAAATCTGTTCTGAAGAAGAAACAAACTCAACTGCATTATATATATTAAAGATCAAGACTACATTTAATTCTATAAATATAAATCTATACGCAAATTCTATAGTACTGAAACAGCACTGGTCAAGGTTACTAATGATTTGTTAATTGCTTCAGATTCTGGTTATCTTTCAATCTTGATCCTTCTTGATCTCAGTGCCGCTTTTGACACTGTAGATCATTCGGTTTTAATTACTCGTCTAGAAACTGTTTTTGGGGTCTCTGATACTGCACTTAATTGGTTTAAGTCCTACCTCTCTGATCGTAAGCAATTTGTTTCCATGGGTGGATTTAGGTCTAAAATTGGTGTTGTGCAATCTGGAGTCCCTCAGGGATCAATTTTGGGCCCCTTGCTTTTTAACATCTATATTTTTACACTTGGTCAGCTTTTGAGATCTCTTGGTCTAAAATTTCACCTTTATGCAGATGATACTCAGATTTACATACATACTAAACCTAATGATACTGTGTCTGTTGATTTTCTTTCCACATGTATTTCTAAGATAAAAGAATGGATGTCACAAAATTTTCTTTGTCTTAACAGTGAAAAAACTGAGGTTATGCTCATTGGTTCACCCCACCAATTACGTAAAGCCAAATGGGTTACTTCTTTTTTGTCCGTTGATGGTTCAATTATGGAGTTTAAAACAAAACTAAAGAATTTGGGGGTTATTTTCGATTCAAATCTTATTTTTGAGCCACATGTTCAAAGCACTGTTAAAACATCTTTTTTTCACTTAGAAATATTGCCAGACTACATCCAATGTTGTCCTTTCCTGTTGCTGAGAGGTTGATTAACACTTTTGTGTTTACCCGGATTGATTATTGTAATGCCTTGTTGGCTGGGGTATCAAAAGCTACCCTAAACAAATTGCAGGACGTGCAAAACTCGGCTGCTAGAATCCTTACTAGAACTAGGATGAGAGATCATATTACACCGGTCTTGGAGTCTTTGCATTGGCTTCCTGTTAGTTTTAGGGTTGATTTTAAAATTTTGATGCTTACTTACAAGGCTTTACATGGGTTGGCACCTCAATATTTGTCTGAGCTTTTAATTCCTTATACTCCAACACGTGACCTTCGCTCATCTGAAACTGGTCTTCTAACTGTTCCTTTAACCCGTTTAAGATTGATGGGCGATAGGGCTTTTTCTTCATTAGCTCCAAAACTGTGGAATTCTTTACCGATTGAGATAAGGCAAGCTAAAACTCTTAGCACTTTTAAATCTCGCCTTAAAACTCATTTTTTTAGGGTAGCTTTTAATTAAACATTTGTATTATTTTTATATTGTTTTATTTGTAGTGTTTTGATTGTTTTTTGCTTATTTTATTACTTTTTTATTGTGTATGGTTTTATCTGTGGTTGTAAAGTGCTTTGAGATCTTCATTTAAAGGCGCTATAGAAAATAAAGTTTATTATTATTATTATTATTATTATTAACATCATATTAACACATTATATAAAAATGTATTAATGAAATGCATAATTTGTATCTTTGTGAGTGTTATATGAACAACCTATCAGTAACTACTACAATAATTAAAGTCTCACATTTATGAGCTGTATGTGTTTGATTAACTTAAAAATAAAGTTCATAAAGATGCGGTTACATTAGTGACATTTTGGTGAAATTTCGCAACAAAAAATATCCATTGTGAATAGGGATGCACGATATTATCAGAACGCTATCGGAATCGGCTGATAATGGCGTACAATGTAAACATCGGCCCGATATGAAAATTATGCCGATACCCCTTGCCGATAAGACGAATAGCTCACATGCTAGCGATAAGATGACTCCAGCAGTGTGGTCATTCTTGAACCGAACTTTTGCCTGAATGGTGATTAGATTCATTTTTGGGATGGCCACTTTTAATTGTTTATTTAACTGTAACAAGTAAGTTTGTTAAAAACTAACCAAAATTAAAAATTATTTGTTTATAATCTCTACACAGGAGAGTTTCCAAACAAAAGGAAATATATCAGTATCGGCACTGGCTATCGACCAAAATGAGTTGAAAAATATCGGCATATCGGATATCTAGGGCCCTATGATTTCCGCGATGCAGAAAATGCGGACGGAATCGCGGAATCCAGTCATAAAAACGGAATTTACAGATTAACGTGGAATGTCACGGAATTTGTCAAAGTTTGGATGATCAAAAGAAGGTCATTACACTTAAATAAAATCGCGATATGGACTAGTATCTGTAACTATTAAGCCGCAAAAGTCGATTTAAATATGAATCCTGCATGTTCTGCGAGTCTCTGTATGAATGGAGCAGACACGCGGTTTTGTTTACAACACACAAAGCGCGCTCGCGGTGGTTTCAGCGTCTGCCGTCTCAATGAGGACATAAATACATGAACAATATCTCCAAAACTGCTCTGAGAGTCACTTTACGAGCATTTTACCATTTCATTTGAGTAAAACTAACATTATATCATATACACACAGTACTTTAAAGGTATTCACGGCAACCCGTCAAAATAAAAGTTCGGTTTAACTTTTTAAAGGCATTGTGCCAGAAATAGGCTATATTACTATTATTTAGTAGAATGTACGTAATACTACTACTACTACAACTACTACTACTGTTGAAAAATAATACAACTTTATTTTTTAAGAAATAATCACAAAATATTTTAATTTTAGTAGTAAATCCCCTTTATTTGCCAAAAATTTAAATGTTTAATTTTCATTAATTAAAATATCAATTAAATCAATGTTTTATGCCTTCATCTGATAACCAGTAAAATTTAAATACACAACACAGAATTTCTGAGGGGGGAAAAACATTTCATAAGGCTACTGTAAGAATAAATAAAAATTGTTTGTATGCATTCAAATTATTAGACATGCTAAAACACAGAATTTGGCCCTAAACTTAATTTTTGTTACACTTTTAATAAATTAATGTTAAATTGTATAAGTTTCATGATTTTAATTAATTAGACATGCTTTTTGATTAATAACATTTAATCTGACCATTAAAAAAAAGAGTCGGAAAAAACTGAATTTAGAAAAAAAATAAAACGGAATTTGGGAAAAAATAAAACGGATTTCATAGGGCCCTAGATATCAGTAAAAAAACAATATTGTGCATGGGGGGGGGGGCGGTAAAAATATTAAAATAATAAAATAAAATTCACCAAACAATGGTAAATGTGACTGCTTTAAATACAGGAAGTGTGCTTTCCCACATCGTCCAATACTGCTTTCAACATCGTCCTCAGTTTATCTATTTAAAATAACCAAGCAAAACAGCGGATCATCTCCATCATGGTCACCATAACCTCTAAGGACAAGCAACTGAAAAATAACCCCCCCATCTCGACCACAAATTAAACAGTGGCTGTCTTATTAAAAGCCTCGTGTGCACAAAGAGAGATAAAACATTTAAGACGGATATTGATTTTGTTTCGTTGAAAGCAAACCCCAGTGAAAGAAACTGGTGGGTAAACAATGAATCAGAAAACATCGAGAGAGTTGAGCACATCTAATAAACAGTGTTCATGTGACTGCCCTTCCAGCTGACTGACGTTAAATGTCTCTAATGCAATTAACCTTCATTGCTAATTTATCACTGGTCTTGCTAAGTGTTCCTTAATGCCTTATTCAAGATTATATTTTTTTATTTTATATATATATATATATATATATATATATATATACACGCACACACACACACACACACACACACACACACACTATTTTTCTACATTTACATCACATTTATCATTATGAATTAACATCGTTTATGCTGAATGCTAAATCTTCTTCTACTTTGTTTACGCACCTGACAATTATTATTTTTTCTTTCTTTTTTGAGCGCACACAATTCCTGTTTGATGAATCTTTGCTAAATCTTACACATTCCTTACCACTGCACTTTTTGCTGCCTGGGAAACTTTCTGACCTTTCACTGTAAATCTGAGTGTCTGTTAAGACGAACAGGTAGTTCAGAATGTCACAGCACAGCTTTTCTGTCACATCTGACGTGTATGAACGCAGTTCAGTGGAAAGATGCGCTCTGACAGACATTGAGTTATGCTGTTCAGTCAGCAATTTCTCTCACTTGAGTGGGTCTGATTTCCTCTCCACATGAGCTGTGACACTCCTACGTCTCATCATGGAGAAAAAAACAGAAGACGGTCTGTTGCATAAGAGCTGAGCTTCTCGTTTAAGCTGATTAAATTTATAAATCCTTTTATTGATTAAACATTTTGCAGTCTGAATGGTCAGAGCGTGCGCAATGATTTGATCTTCTGGCTTGGGTTGAAGATCTGTTCATAATATCTTCAAACGAGAGATCAACCGCTTGCTTATTGGTTTATTAATTTTTGGGCTCAGAAAGATGGGGAATGAGATCGACTTATGTTGCCTGTTGGATTCGAACCTGTGTTTTTCATGTGATCACCAATGTATGGAGTGAAATTTACCCATTAAATGTTTCTTCTCTGATTTCCCCAAAGAAAGTATTTTCTAATCATGCATTAATATTCACGTTCCTGTTGAAGATCTAAAACAAACACAGCCCACAAATACAAAATTAGGTCATTATATAATGTAAAACCTATGTGTCCAAAAGCAACTTTTTCATATTTATCAGTCCTTGCAGAAAGGAGAAACTGTGCCGTAATGAATTTCTCATAAAGCTCTGCCCTGTGTTTCCACTCCCAGCAGTCATTGCTCTTCACAGCATCACAAATGCACACAGAAATACTCACATCTGGGTAGGGCTGTACGATTAACAGAAATAAAACCAAAATCATTGCTTAGAGTGATTATCAAAATGCAAAGATTGGCATTTAACTGAATAAATACTGTATATGTGCTGTATGTTTTGACAAAAATGTTGTAAATATATCAATATGACTATTTAATTTCCTTTTTTTAATGGTATAATTATATTTATACATAATCACAACAATTATGGCCAAACTGTGCAACCCTATAACAAACATAGCGAACCTGGAACCTGGAAAGAAAGAAAGAAAGAAAGAAAGAATAATAATAATAATAATAATAATAAGTTTTATTTATATAGCGCCTTTCCAGTGCTCAAGGACACTTCACAATGTACATTTAACAAAGAAGAGATAATTCAAGTAAGCATAGATGAATAACAATAAGTAAAGAAACAGTAAAGGAGCATTATATAGACATGGCAACATGCAGACAAAGAGTCAAGCATAACAAAAATACAAATACAAAGCAGAGCAGACTGAAAGCGACAAATCACGAAAAGAACAAGTTCAGTAGACAAAGCATGGTATCAGTAATCAGAGTATAGCATTCAGAAAACAAATGAGTTTGAGTAGTGATTTAAATTCTGAGATATTGTTAATACAGCATAGTGAGCGGGAAGAGAATTCAGAGTTTGGGTGCAATAACACTGAATGATCTGCCCCCATTGAAGAGAGGGGTGCCGAGGGACAACGAGAAGGCCAGAGTCAGAGGAACGTAGTGAACGAGTCGGGGTGTAGGGGACAATCAAATTACAAAGATAAGGGGGAGCTAAGCCATGCAAGGATTTAAAAGTGAGCAGGAGAATTTTGAATTTAATACGGTAGGGAACTGGGAGCCAGTGGAGATCATGCAAAATTGGGGTGATGTGAGCAGAACGTTTGGTATGAGTGAGTATTCTAGCAGCAGAGTTTTGAATGTATTGTAATCTAGAGATGGAGCTGGCAGGTAAACCAATGAAGAGGGCATTACAGTAATCAAGGCGTGATGAAACAAATGCATGGATAACCGTTTCAGCGTCTTTGGTACTGAGGAAAGGACGGAGTTGGGCAATGCGACGTAAATGAAAGAATGCAGATTTAGTGATGAAGTTAATATGAGACTGAAAGGAGAGTGCGGAGTCAAAGATTACACCTAAATTTTTAACAGTACTGGAAGATTTGATGAGAGAGCCTGCAATCTCACAGGTGAAGTGGTAGAAACGCTGCTGGTAAGTGTGGGAGTTCCAATAAAAATGATCTCAGTTTTGTTTGTGTTAAGTTGCAGAAAATTTAAGTTAAGCCAATCCTTAATGTCTTTCACACAAGCAGAGATTTTATCAATTTGGGCAGGTAGAGCAGGTGTACAGATAGAGTAAAGTTGAATGTCATCAGCGTAAAAATGATAATTAAGACCATGACGTTGTAAAATCTGACCAAGTGGTATTATGTAAATTGTGAATAATAATGGACCAAGAACGGACCCCTGGGGAACACCTCGCTTCAAGGGGACAGCGGGCGATCGAGAATCCTTAACAGAGATGTAGAATTGTCTGTCAGAGATAGGAAGAAAACCAGGAAAGAGCAGTACCAGAAATACCCAGATCAGAGAGACGAGAAATAAGTAATTCATGGGAAACGGTATCGAAGGCAGAACTGAGGTCGAGTAACAGAAGTATAGACAGAGAACCAGAGTCACCAGAAAGCAGTAGATCATTCACTACCTTTACAAGTGCAGTTTCAGTACTATGGAGTGGGCGAAAACCAGATTGAAAAGGATCAAAGAGATTATTTTCAACTAGAAAAGACTGGAGTTGGGCAGCAACAGTGCTTTCCAGTAATTTAGCTACAAAGGGTAAATTAGAAATAGGACGGTAATTAGATAGAATCGAGGGGTCAAGGTTGGGCTTCTTGAGAACAGGGGTAACTGCAGCAGTTTTGAGTGGTAGAGGAAATGAAGCAGAGGTAAGTGATGCATTGATGAGGTGAGAGATGGGTGCAGAGATGGCAGAATGGCAAAGTTTCAGGAGAGAAGTAGGAGCAGGATCAAGGTGACAGGATGAAGAGCTGGATTTCAAGATTAGCTTAGAGACAGAGTATGGGGTTGTTAAAGAAAAACAGGACAGAGACTGACTAGATGGATTTAATGGATAGCTGAGCTCAGTATCAGTAAGGAAACATTGGTGGACAGCAACTGTCTTTTCAAGCAGATAATCCAGGAATGAACAGCAAAGCTCATTGGAAGCTAGGGCATCCTGAGTTGGGGGGTTAGTAAGCTTATTTATTGTATTAAATAATGCTTTCGGCCTGTTACTTGATTTATTAATTGTGGCAGAGACATAACTAGAGCGAGCTAAAATGAGAGCAGATTTATATGATTTGAGATGATCAAGAAAAGCCAGATAATGTACAGTAAGACCGGTTTTTCTGTAAAGACGCTCAAGCCGTCTACCAGTAGCCTTAAGAATACCGAAGCTCAGGGGTATACCAAGGAGAAGAGTGGGTGGAAGGGACATTTCTGGTCTTAGTAGGAGCATGCTGCTGTAAGATTTCTGAGATTATGGGTGATAATTAGATAATATCACGGATGGAGAAGAAAAATATCAATAACATCAGAGAGGTTTGAAGAAACAATAGAAGTACAGAATGATGCAGTATCAATAGCTTTCAGATTGCGGTATGAAATAACAGTCTTAGGGCATTTTGTATGCATAGGCAGATTTAAGCTAAAATCAAGAAGTTTGTGGTCAGAGATACCAGTGTCAGAAGAAGAGATGGAAGTGATATCCACCCTTGATGTACAAATCAGATCAAGGATATGACCATGAGTATGGGTAGGAAAATGAACATGCTGAGTCAGATTAAAACATTCAAAAACAGACAGTAATTGGTTAGTGTTAGAGCAAACAGTATCAACATGAATATTGAAGTCACCAAGCAGAAGAATGGGAAATGACACTGAGCATGCAAGGGTTAACAGTTCACTAAGTTCAGAAAAAAAGTTGGACAAGGCTTTAGGAGGACGGTAGAGCAAAATAATTATGAGACACTCAGCCTTCAAAACCATATATTCAAATGAATTGGTATTAAGAAAGTCAAGTTGTTTGAGTCGGAGATGGTCCCGATAGATGACAGCAAGACCGCCCCCTTTGCCATGCAGTCGAGGTCGAGACAGATACTTATATCCATCAGGTGCGAGTAGATTTAACTGCAGAAAATCAACCGGAACTTGCCAAGTTTCAGTGAGAAGAAAAATGTCAAGCTTATTGTCAATAATAATTTCATTGAGATAAGGGGCTTTGTCCGATAATGATCGACAGTTCAAAAGCGCAAAATGACGATGCAGGGAATTCAGATAGGCAGTACAATGCTGGGCATCAGTGAGATAAATTAGAGAGCGATGTATAGTAGAGCCTGCAGGCAATTGTTTGGACACGGATGACTGTCTATGATTAGTCCAGATGCACGGAAGGGCTTCAGGCTTAGAGCACAGAGTACTCCTGAAGACACGCCGTGAGCGGTGGATGTATCGTGGGCGCCGGAGAATCCCTAGACTCCGGCAGCATTCGTACGTCATAGAATCAAGACGCGGATGATAATTCAACGCCCTTAGCTGCGATGGTAAATATCCAATATCCATTACGGAAGTGAGACAGAAAATGAGGCAGATAATAGAAGAAAGAAAAACTTCTGTCCGAGACATATTGGCACTGAGCAAGTGAAAGCCAGTCACAGGCGAAAAACTACGTTAGCCAGACCCTAAACGCCACATCACCAAAAACAGCAGACTAAATAGGAGACAACACACCCAGATAGCAAGCATTAAACGAACAGCGCAACCGACTGAGAGAGCGGTAACTCACCCATCAGAAGAGCAGAACGCGGTGAATACGTAACAAGGTAGAGGGCTCGCAGCAGCCCGGTGGCAAACTCACAGACAGCCAAAGTTTGATAGTGACAGTCCAGTTCAAAAAAATAAAAATAATAATCCAAATAAAGCTGCAGGAGAACATGTAACACAAACATACAAACAGTCCAGGTACGAAGCGGCAGCACAGACGCGCACAGCGTTCTCGACCCGGAAACGGAAATCATATTAAAAGAAAGAAAGAAAGAATTCATATTAAAAAAAACCTGTGCATCCCTACAAACAAAGCAAACCTAGTGCTTGAAAGAAAGAAAGAAATTCACAATTTATATTAAAAAAGTCAAAACATTTATTCAAATAAATAAAATCCCCCCACAATTTGTGCAGAAAACATTCTATTGTATTCTATTCTATTGTATTCTATTGTATTCTATTCTATTCAGGTGCCTTAAAATATTAGCTTTAATTAGGGATGCATGATATTAGATTTTGCCGATATCCGATATGCCGATATTTTTCAAATCATTTTGGCCGATAACCGATGCAGATACCGATATATATTTCCCCTTGTTTTGAAACAACAAGTCTCTCCTGTGCGGAAATTATAAACAAATTATTCTTAATTTTGGTTAGTTTTGAGCAAAAACTTATTTGTTATAACTAATAAACATTAGTTCAAAGAACTTTTCAAACAAAGTCTTTTCAATTTTTTTTTAATGAGAGTATATTGAAAGCCTTGAAAATAACATAAATCAATCTCTGCTTTATTTTTGACAGATGCAGTTGAAACTTTAAATTTTTTTGTGGATTTAACATTAATAGATAGTCTAAAGTGTCTAAAAGAGCTGTAAAAATTCTAAAAATCTTTTAGAGCTTGTATTTAAGTTTTCATAATCCATTTGAAAAAAAAGGTACATATTACTGAATAAATCTGTATATATCAAATTATTTAATTTACAAGTGTCATGTTTGTGATTTTTATTCATGCAAGCTAAAGCTTCTGACATTTAAATCAAAACAGACTCTGGATTTTAAGACATCGATATTGCTTTGTTTATTCAGAAACACAAGTATATTAATGATATTTGTGTATTTTATTAATTCATTCTTTCATTTTGTTACAAGTAGGCCAACAGCGCCCCTAAGTAAATAAAACACCTTGAGGATGGGTATTAGGACCCGGGGGAAGCTGCTGGTGCTACACTCACTAGTGACTCTATCGCACACCAGACGCGTCCTTCTGTAATTGTATTCTCTGAATAAATGCGGTGATCCAAAACAGTGAATCTAATCACCATTCAGGCAAAAGTTTGCTTCAAAAATGAGACACTGCTGAAGTGATCTTATCGCTAGCACACCCTGAGCACATGTGAGCTTTCAGCATGGCATATCGGTACAATTTTTTTCCGAATCGGCCAATGCCAATATTTACATTTCAAGTCATTATCGGCCTATTTCGATAATGTTCCAATAATATCATGCATCCCTAGCTTTAATATACTAAGTATTGCTTTACCACAGCTAGTTAAACCAATATTTGGCCTGTAATGCTGATGGGACATAATATAACAACTAAATACACATTTTCATTACATACTCAATTTAAAGTCATACATGATTAAATAATTCCTTTCCCACAGTCAATTTAAGGAAACCCACTCATCCTTGGCCTAAATTTAAGGCTGGACAATGCTGATGAGACATACCAGCCGTGACCACTAAAAAACAGCACTGACACGTTAGAAACGGCTCTTTGTAAACAGGCTTTTGTTGGAGTCGGGCTGAAGACATTCTCCTCTGGGGCTCCCTTGCCACTCTAGGACCGCCTGAGACTAAACCGCACAAAACCACACTTGATCAACCTGCTTAGACATTCTCATTCGAAAGCCAAAAGGCACTTTAAATATTGCAAGCATTTGATGTTTAAGATAAGAGAAAGTGATTTCCTGTCATGTTGAGGTACATTTTATCTGCGGAGTCTGATTGGTGAGGACAAAAACATCATAGCTGCCAGCCAAGAAAGACACAAGCTAAGCAAAAGGCCTGAATAACGCTGATATAGCTTTGTGCAACCTTTCCTTTTAATCCTCAATTTGAAGATTACTTTTACCTTGGCTTTTTGGGATTTAAATTGCACTTTGCACTAATGGATCCACCTTGCAAGCACGCTGCCTCCCGCCTTTACAGGGCATCGCTATGGCAACAGAGCATGTGCGAGCAGCAGGGAGAGGGAAGCATCAGGCCGGGATGCCTGCGTCTCTTGCAGAGCAGAGCTACAGCTTTCAGCCTGACCGTGACTGTTTGCGATGACGCAGCACGTTAGGATTTGATTGACAAGTTTGTGGGGATTAATGTGGGAATATCAAGCAGAATAAACAGGAGCTGGAAGTATAAAAGTATAGTGCCATGGCTTAGCAGTTAGCACAGCATATATGCATTGAGCAGTAGTGCTCTTGTGGGAAATGCAAGTTCGATTTTGAGAAGAATCGAAGCAGGAAATACCCAATCACCATGTGCACCCGGGGAGCCTGCGTCAGTAATTATAACACAGAATTTACTTGTTGTAAATGTAACTACTTACAAGAACTTACACGTTCTTAATAGTTCACCCTAAAAAAGAAAATTAGTTTTCATTTACTCCTCATCAAGCATCCAAATATTTAATATTATAGAGGAATTAAAATTACATTTCCCCAGTAAATCGCAATTCTCTTTTGAAAAGATTCACATTTAATTAGGAAAAATGTTAAAATGCACAAAAGCAGGAAATATCCAATCACCACGTGTGCCCTGGGAGCCTGCATTAACACAATAACAGTAACTGCACAGAATGTTCTCGGATCAAATCTAAATACAACAACCTAATAACAAAAAGTTAAAGTAATAGTTCAACCAAAGTCATCAAGCATCCAAACATAATATTTAATATTATAGAGAAATTAAATGTACATTTCTCCAATAAATCACAACAATCTTTTGTAGAGATTCTCATTTTAATAGAAAGAATCTCAAAAAGTGAGAAAATAGGAAATACCCAATCACCATGTGCGCCCTGGAAGCCTGCATCAGTATACTAACAATTACTACACAGAATTTACCCAAATCATATCTAATTACTTACAAGAACCTAACAAAAAGTACTGCCTCCATTCATGATCGGCAAGCACTGATGCCGAGAGACAGGAAGTAGGTCAAGTGTGCATACGGCGCTGGTTTGTAAATTATGCAGAAGTCTATGTCTCGAATGCAATAACTTTAGTTCGGGTTTACGCTATGCAGATGTCTGTAAACTACATACTGTATGAAATAGGAGTTCTTGGACTGCTCAAAATTGAGACGGTGAACTTTAAGCAATGTAGTCACTGCATTGTATTGCTGTTCATTTTCTGTATAAATTTAACAAGCAAGGGTTTTTCTCCGTAAATAAAAATGTTCTCAGTGCCGTCACATTGTCAGTTCCCCGCTGTGCATGTATGTAAATAACATCCATCCCCAAGGAGCCCACAGTGCTAAATAAGTCTTTCTCTCTTATTGTCTGCCAGGGCCAGATATAGCATCATGTCACTGAGAGGCTGCATACTTGCATCTCTGGTGTTATAATTTACACTTGTCAAAACATTCATTAGTCTTAATTAAGCACAATTCATTCTCAGAGTAACGATGCAGGGGTACTGATCTCTGTGGACTGAGCAGTTTGTACCAACATGAAGACACAATCTCATTACACACCAAAAAACTTGCAAAATTTTGCTATATATACACTATACTCAAATTAATACACACACATTCAAAAAAAAAAATTTAAAAATATTTTTATTTTTTTAATTAAAAAAATCTAATCCTTAATTGAAGTAAATTTGAAGTTAAAAAAAATATTCAAAAATATTCATATTATTTAAATAATTTTACATATATGTGTGTGTGTATTTGTGTGTGTGTGTGCTTTTTTTCTGCATGTTGTATCACATCTACAGGTGCTGTTTGATTACCAGACTGATATAAAATTAATTAAACCCTGAACACAAAGGCTATTATGATCATTTTTTTCTCACTGTGGCGTGACTATGTGGGTGAGTGTGAGCTGCGTATGTATGTATTTCTGAGTGAGTCTATAATGTAGAATGAATGCGGGGTTGTGTGTGGGTGGGCGGCAGCTGCAGGAGCACATACAATTCTTCAGAAGAGAGAGAGAGAGATGATGAAGCAATAAAGACATTTTCCATACACGTTTGAATTAAAGAGTTACATTTCCAAAACTTCCTATACAGTCCATCCAACCCATTTATGCAAACTAAGAATGTCATTATGATGACAGAGCTACAAACACATTAACATATCACCGTCCAATCACAAGAGAGGTCATTTACATACATTAAATGTAGTAGTCTTAAAGGTACAGTAGTAAAAAAATGCAGTTCAATTATAAAGGTCAGCAAGAAAATGGATCATGTAAAACTAAATTATGACTGTTTTAAACCCTCATAAGCGGATTAAAATAAAAATAAATTGTATAATAAAGCCCTTTACCGTCAAGGGCATTTCAATGCACAAGCAGTTGTAACTCTGATCACCTCACGAAACTTTTGGTTTTGGCTCTCACACATCCAAAATAGAAGCCCAGCTCAATTATTGATGGTAAAGCGCCGCAGTCATTCAGTTGGTGCAGTCAAACCTTATTAATGTGTGAGGAAGTTTCTGCAAAACAGCAGGACACTGTCATCACAACCAAAACACTGTCCCATCAACCATTTTGGAGGACTGAAATCTATAATGGAAACAGTGTTGTATAATTAGTGTTTCATTGATTAGGGTAGGCGTGGGTGATATGATCAAAATCTTATATCATTCATGATACGAATAATTTTATTTCATGGTAACTATACATCGTATACATAGTTATTTTTGCTTTAAATAATGTGTTTGTGATAGAAAATGTTTTGATACCATAGAAATTTCATAATTCCTGTTACCAGTGTCAATATCACAAAAAACTAATACTAAACTAAATTTTAAAAAACAAACAAACAAAAAACTCAAACTCACTGAAGACAAGTAAACAGTCAGCGATTGAATAATAATAATTACAAGCAATAGGACAAAAACTACAGTAGAACAAACTGTGTAAGTTGTGTAAATCAGGGGTGTCAAACTCAGTTCCTGGAGGGCCACAGCTCTGCACAGTTTAGATTAGGGATGCACGATATTATCGGACTGATATCGGAATCGACCGATAATGGCTTTAAATGTAAATATCGGCATCGGCCCGATATGAAAAATTATGCCGATATGTCTTGCCGATAAGAGGAATACCTTAACTCACATGTGCTCAGGGTGTGCTAGTGATTAGATAAGATCAGCAGTGTGGCTCATTCTTGAAGCAAAGTTTTGTCTGATGATTAGATTCACTCTTTTGGATCGCTGCATTTAATCTATGAAAGCACGTACAGAATGACACGTTCGGTGTGTGATAGAGTAAACAGTAATAGCACGTGCAGAGGCAACAGTGGCAGCCTCCCCCAGGTCCTAACGCCCGTTCGGTAAGGAGTTTTAATCAGTAGGGGGCGCTGTTGGCCTACTTATATTTAAATTAATAGTAAAATAGCCTACACAAATAACATTTAGACTGTATTTCTGATTAAATAAAGCAGTAAATGATGTCATAAAATAATGAGTATGTTTTGATTTAAATGTCAGAAGCTGTAGCTTACATGAAAAAAAAAATCACAAACATGATACCTGTAAATTAAATAATTTTATATATACTAATTTATTCATTAATGTGTAATATGATTTATTTTTTAAACAAATCATAAGCTTTAAAAGATTTTCAGAATTTTTACAACTCTTTTGCTTTAGACAATCTACAAATATTAAATTTTAAAATAAAATGTTAGGGTTAACACTGCATCTTTCTGGGGGAAAAAATGCAGCGATTGATATATAGTTTATTTATAGTTATTTTCAAAGCTTCAATGTACTGTCAAAAACCAAATAAGTTCTTGTTAAAAACTAACCAAAATTTAAAAAATATTTTGCTTATAATTTCTACACAGGAGAGACTTGGTGTTGTTTCCAAACAAAAGTAAATATATTGGTATCTGTATCGGTCAAAATGAGTTGAAAAATATCGGCATATCAGATATCGGCAAAATCCAATACAGTGCATCCCTAGTTGGAATTAGACACTTTGGCAAATACTAATGATAACAGTGAAGAGAAAAGAACGATCCAACCGCATGTCGGCGCACGTGATTAACCGCTGTCATGTAACGCTCAGTGAAGGTCCGTAAGTAGAAAATCGCTAGGTGCCATTCATACCGAATGCGATGGGACTGATCTTCTTATAACTTGAGAGCCGCGTTTTTAGAATGCCATTTCATGCAAGAGACGCTAACGCAACAGTCAATCGCGTCCATGTTTACATAGAAAAAACAATGGAAAAGCAGCGTAATCGAATAAAAAAACCTGTGAAGAACTACTAGCCTACTGTAGGTCTGATATTTCATATTTGCATCATGGTGACAGCCTGAAAGCTGCTGTTGTTTTTACAGAACATTTATAGTTAATAATAGTCTACTTATTGAGTTATACCTTATTTTGAATTTAAATTATCTTGACTTTTGAGATTTTTTTTAAAGCTTTTTCCTCGTATTATTTCTGAACATATAATATGTATAAGACAAGTTTGTAGTTGTAGTTCATGCATCTTTTCTGCAAAGATAGCCTATTTAACAAGTGATTTGTTTAACATTTACATTATGTTCATGTGTGGTGCACCTGGAATAGAATTTTATTTAACTGGAGGGTTAATAAAGAAAAAGTTACTTGAATCATGTTGTAGTTCCGTTTTCAAGTTGACTAGTTAAAAATCGTAAAAAATTGAGAATCGGTCAAACGTTCTGAAAAAATTGAGATTTAAATTTTTTGCCAAATCGCCCAGCCCTACCGCGATAGAAACAATCAATTTCAAATTCTCTACCGGTTGACAAATTTCTACTGGTTAATCATGTCTACCGGTATATCGCCCACCCCTAGATGAGGGTTTAGCTTCAGGGTTATTAGTTGAAAAGCTCCACAGAGTCGAAATCTAGCAATAATAACTCAACGGAAGTGTAAAACCTTTCTACACTCAATTTATAATGTAATGACTGCAGTATTTTCTCAAAACGGGTAAAGCCACAAAGCCAAAAAACTACGCTCCCCGGAGTGCCAGGCTAAACAGGTTAAAGTGGAGCACAGGAAGACTGACAGATCTTGTAGTCGGGCAGCTTACTGTAGCAGAGCAGACAGATGGATGGCTTTCTGACGCTAATGAGGATTTGTGGGCTCTGAGTTTGAGGTGCTGAAATGTTCATTGGTTCGTAGAGATCAAGCTGTAAAGGTCTGGATCAATGAGCGCAGCTATGCAGTGGGCTACATGCAGATACAATAGCTTGGGGACTTGCAGAGAAATAACTACCAGCAGCGTGACATGATCATTTAATATAATTAAAATAACCAATTCATCATGGGAAGCACAGAATGGAGTTACTAGTATCCTTATTGGCACTATGCAAAATGGTTATTCACACAGCGCAGAGATTGTTTGTGATGATATGTGTTCGGTTGAGGATGAGGAAGCCAGAGGCACAGCAAACAGCGGCGCGGTAATTAAATATCAACAGGAAGTCGCTCACACAACAACAGAACTCTTTATATATTTAAAGCAGATGCTATGAGCCTGAAATACATCTTCAATTAAACAATGTGAACACACTGACAAGATAAAGGACATAAAACTGAGAGAGAATTATGAGAGGTCTATCCAATCCTGATCTTGGACCTGCTTTTGGTTTAAAGACAACACAAAACAGCACATTTTACTTCTGTAATGCGATGTATTCCCAGGGGTGAAGGATATATCTGCAGGATATTGGATACTCATCGATATTTAATTGATTCATTTAATTGTTCATGCATATTGCTTCTATTTTTACATTTAGATTAGCTCTGTCATCATCTATCACTCACTTAAAACAGTGTTGTTATCAGTAACTAAAAATATTAAAAATAATTTATTTTTAAATAAATATTAAGGGTCACTGTCTGACCAACATTGGTAACAAAATGGACCAATTCAAATTGACCGTTCAAGAGTGGGGTTTATCTGCAGTCGTTGGTCAGATAAGTAACAGATTTAACCACATTTGAAAGCGGCCTGAATTGGATGTCAAAAAATCAGATTGTGTTTTTTGCCATTTATGCATAATATCCAAGATCCACCTGTGTCAAGATGACTGAAATACAATCAGAAAGAGCAGATTCTCTCACCATCTGAATGGGTTTCTTCTGCAGGTCTCTCTCGGTCACCAGTCTCTCCTGGTCGGTGACGTACAGGCCCTTCTGAGCCAGAGCCTGGATGACGGCGTCATGACCCAGCAGAGGTTTAACGGCGTCGCTCTTCAGAATCAGACTTCCTGCTCGGCAGTACAGCTCAGCTGACAGCAGCAGGCCCACCACCGGAGGCTTCAGGTGCTCCTGCTCATACTGGTCCTTGTAGAAGGGCTCGCTCAGGTCTTCTGGAACACTGTCTGCAAGAGGACAGAACCACAATGTTAGCCATTTTGTAACGGATATCCAATTTCATGCTGTACATTATAATGTTGTGATGCCTTAATTCACTTTAGCATTTAAAAAGATTTTAGTTGTTAGTAGGAGTTTTTTTTCCAATCGTAATATCGGCTATTTATTTGTTATTGGCCATAACATGAAAACTGTTTTCAGATTATCACCGTTGGTATTTAAATCTAAATACATAATGTTCATCACATTAATCAGTCACTCCAGTTTTAGCATTTATGTGATTACAGAATACAGTGCAAAAGCAATGAATTTTTTTGCAATACTGCAAAATTTGCAATTTAACCACAAAATAATTGCAAAAAGTACAAACATTTATTGCCATGTTTGTGTAACAAAGAAACAAATAAGACACAAAATTCCATTTGGTAGCATTTTTTTGGCAATTTTATTTATTTATACAAAATTTATTGACTTTGATTGGTTATTGGCTTTAATATAGAGAAAATTATCAGCTTATTAGTGTTGGTATTTAAAGATAAATATATTTTTGTAATCCTGTATAACTAGCAATTTAACAACAAAATAAATGCAAAAAGCACAAAAAGTTATCGGCATGTTTGTGTAACAAATAAACATGCAAGAATGAGAAAATAAGACACAAATTTCACATGTTCTAGCATTTAAAAAAGGTTGTTTTTTTGTGTTTTTTATTGGCAATTTTATTTATTTAGACAAAATAGTATAGAATTGCAATATCCGCTATTTATCGGTTATTGGCTTTAATATAAAAATAATTAGTGGCTTATTAGCATTGGTATTAATCCTAAATACATAATATTCATCGTATTAATCAGTCCCTCCAGTTTTCGCAGTTCTGCGATCGCGGAATACAATGCAAAATCTACAAAATGTCAGTTTTTTGCAATCCTGCATAATTCCTAACCATAAAATAATTGCAAAAAGCGCAAAAAGTTACTGACACGTTTGTGTAACAAAGAAACATTGAATGAATGAGAAAACAAGACACAAAATTCACATTTTGTAGTATTTAAAAAGACTGGGCTTTTTTGACAATTGTATTTATTTAGACAAAATAGTACAGAATTGTAATATCAGCTATTTATCGGTCATTGGCCTTGACTTGGAAACAATTATCGGCTTATTAACATTGATATTTAAACATAAATATATAAGATTCATCATATTAATCAGTCCTTCTAGTTTTTGTGATTCTGCATTCACGAAACACAATGCAAAATCTACAAAATGTCACTTGATTTTGCATAATTTGCCATTAACTGCAAAATAACTGCAAAAAATGTAGTACTATTTTAAGTTATTGACATGTTTGTGTAATAAAGACAAACATGAATGGGGAAAAAAGATTTAAAATTCACATTTAAAAAGACTGATTTTAGTTTTTAGTGTTTAGTTTAGTGTAGAATTGTAATATCGGCTATTTATCGGTTATTGGCCATAAAATAAAAATAATTAGCTGCTTATTAGCATTGGTATTAATCCTAAATACATAATATTCTTCGTATTAATCAGTCCCTCCAGTTTTCGCAGTTCTGCGATCGCAGAATACAATGCAAAACCTACAAAATGTCAGTTATTTGCAATCCTGCATAATTCGCAACCATAAAGTAATTGCAAAAAGTGCAAAAAGTTATTGACACGTTTGTGTAACAAAGACACATGAATGAATGAGAAAATAAGACACAAAATTCACATTTTGTAGTATTTAAAAAGACTGGCCTTTTTGGCAATTGTATTTATTTAGACAAAATAGTACAGAATTGTAATATCAGCTATTTATCGGTCATTGGCCTTGACAGAAATAATTATCGGCTTATTAGCATTGATATTTAAACATAAATATATAAGATTCATCATATTAATCAGTCCTTCTAGTTTTTACAATTCTGCGATCGTCGAATCGGCAAAATGTCAGGTTTTTTTTTTTGCAATCTTGCATTATTCGCAATTTAAAGAACTCAATTCTCGCCGTATTTGCTTCTTTGTTCTTATTTTTAATAACAAAAATAAAATTAAATGACAAAGTAACTATATCTTGTTTTTCTTTAAATTACGTGTCAGAATTTAGTAAGACGTGAGAATAAACAAGCTTTTTGTTTGCTTTAGTAGTTTGTTTTTGTAGCATCCTTATTATTAATTTCCCCCCAAAATTCTAGAAAGTACTACAAGATTTGATCACCAAAAGCCACAAAAATATTGTGAAATCCTGGTGGGACTGATTACTTCCATATCAAGACACCTTCACTCTGTTATATCATAGACAGCTGAGCTGACGAGATTTTTTTTTTCTGAATTTTGAAGATCAAAGTACTTTTCATCTTCAGGATAGCTAAATATAGCTAAAGCTCGGTGTTTTCCGAGCCTCTGTGCAAGTGTAATTTACTCTTACCCAGGAAGATGAAGAAAAGGAGAAAGCCCTTAAAGGAAGCGAGACGGTGTCTACCACACAGCTACAAAATCAAAAATATCATTAACATGAGTTCACATGCTGACAGAATAAATGGGTTCACAGATTCGAATGAGGTCACCGTATCCATGGAGAACGAGATGTTTAGCTATTTATGGAGACGGGTGAGAGTTTGGGAGAACGCTTGTATCCTTATTACCTGCACATGCTTTCAATTTTCTGTGTTAAAGCTGATTGTGGTAACGGCAAAACAGATTTGAACCATTCCGTACCAATGAATGTCTTGAGATGTTGACAATACGCAAAAACGACAAACTACATTTAATGTTAATTCATAGCTTTCATGAAAGCTTTTAAAATGGGTCTATATGATAAAACAATAGATGGTATCAGAGCCACAAGGCGTTGACGGTGTAAGTCAAAAATATGAGTGCCGGGCCGCGGTTGCCATGGCAACAATAGGGAGGCTGATCGATTCCCCTGCCATACGTATGTATCCAGGAGCTCCTCACGAGCCTCATCAAAGACAGATGGAGAGAGAGGAACTACACAGGTGCTGAGATTCTGTGCCTTACAGCCTGACAATATGTTCAATATCATGATGATGATTCATTATGTTTTTGTCAACGATATAAAATGAAGTGATTCCAATGTTTTTAATACACATTGTAATTAATTTCTGCAAATCGGTTGAAAATGTGCATTTCAGTTGATTTCATCTGTGAAGTGGTTCAAAAGTGAGTAAGATTAAACGATTAATTAGCGTCTTCAAAATTCACAGAAGTTTTTGTGTGGCATTTTTGATGTAATTAAGTTTCTTTTTAAATAAGTGTAGAAAAAACACTGTTTTTAAATATATATTGTATTTTACTGTTTTTTTAAATATATGTTATTATTTACTGTATTTTACTGTGTGTGTGTGTGTGTGTGTATAATTAATTACAATATGCACTGATTTTAAGTACATAAATATAATTAACATATATTATCAAATGCCTTAAAAATGTTAAAAAAAAAAAATATATATATATATATATATATATATATTTTTTTTTTTTTTTTAATTACATTTGAATATTTTGCACATGACATTTGCCTTATAAAAATAAAATGCTAAATATATGATGATATGTTTGTGATAAAAACACTAAATAATCCCACAGATTTTCACACAGAATCTCTAAATTAATGTGGAAACAACATAAAGACAATATTTTACATATTTGTTTTTAAATATTTAATTTGTTTTTTTTTTACTATGTACTATGAATGAAGGCCAGTTACACCAATAACAATGACTCACCTAAATGATTTTTTTTTTTTTAATTTCTGGGATAATAATAATAATAATAATAATAATAATAATAATAATAATAAATAGCCATTACAATATAATTAAAAGCCATGCTTAAATTGATAATTTTTACACCGACCTTTTCACTTAAATGAACTATTCAATAACTTATTATAATAAATGTGAAATTTATCTGTGCCTTTTATATGGTGTGTTTGGTGACGTTTCGGCTCTCGCTATTTGAATGAGAGCTGGCAGTTCATCTTTTCCTCACTTTGAAGTTTATTTCACGCATTCATTTTCACACTAAATAAGTAATAAATCCTTGGTCAGTTTTCAGAAAGCAATGTGCTATCAAGTAAGAACGCATTGAAGAGATGAACCGAAAATAGAGTGCATGCCATTAAATGACCAATTCATTATCTCTATCTTTCCCAACTGACCAAAATGGATCAATGGAAAGGCTTTTATGGACTTTAAGCTGACTACTCTCTTTCATTCAAACAACTGCTTGTATTTCATTTTAACTAGTCTGCTGGCACCATCCTTACATATTTTTAAAGCCTGCTACATTATGCTTTAAATATTACTAAAATGTGTTGATTTAATCATTCTTCGCATGGAGAAATGTAGGCTTTTATCAGTTGTTCTGTCATCTGACCTAAGGTTACACCTCAAGTCAACACACGGGTCAATAACACCCTTAAGGCCTGTCAATCAGCCTACTGAACATTACCATATCCTCACCCTGGAGTTCAGTGTCTTGTTCATTGAATTTAAGGTCACTTTAAATCAAAGATGCTAAACAATAACCGCTCTGACAGCAAGAGTTGTCATTTGTGTTGTGCATGGGCCTGAAGACCTGATTGCGCATTTTAATGAGACGCAAGGACCTAAAGGAGACCAGATGGCCGGTGGTCGTCAGTTAGCCAAACACAATGGGTCTGTGCTGTTAAACTGAACATACAGCTCAACGCTAGCTGTTGAATAAATCCGGATGTCAGTGTCAGTCCAGATGTCAAGCGACAATATTTGAATATGAATATGTAACTATGACAATAAGGTCAGATTCAGGATACAATGTGAGCTGTGAAGATTAAATTAGGAGATGATTCATTTAGTCACATTGTTCACCACAGTGTCAATGAACACTTTTGAACTCTGTGACTCATATATCACACTTTGGTTCTTGTTAATTGATATTCTGACTGATATTCTGATATCAAGTCAATCCCTTTGTGAAAAAGTGTGCTTCAGTGTACTTGCAGTGCAAAAATTGGACTTGGAGATGTAATATTAATGAAATAAAAGGCCACTTAAGTGCACTTTCCTGACTGTTTCAAAACACACTTAAGTACACTTGTAAAATATCCACTTTGTAACAATGTCAAATTAAAAGTTTTACTTAAATAACGATGTTTTAATCATCTTTCGTCATGCTTTAATTGTGATGTGTTGACTAACATACTTAAGCACATTTAAAATACTTGATTATAATTTTTGTTTTATTCAATATTACATTTAAAGTTGATATATTTTACCAAATTCCAACTTCATAATTACAAATATGTAACTGAAAATATATTTAAATAGATAATATATAAGCTTCAACAGAAATGACATTAAAATATATTTTAGTTTACCATAAATGCTTATCAGTACACTCGGTAGTACACTTCAGCCATATCTTAAAGGACGTTCAACAAAATTGCATTTAATATCAATTTCAACTATAATACATTTAAATAAATCGCAAATCGCATGCAGTTAAGTGTCTGAAAACACTACAGTCAGTTCAAACTTAAGTATATTCTTTTAAAATATCTTATTTCTCTAATAAGTACTCTTTTTGCTAAATTTGCTTAAGTGTACTTCTTTTTCACAAGGGTCTGTTTTAGTTTCGACATATAAATGCAAAAAAACATTGTTCATATATAATGTAAAGTGTATCGTTTCTAAAATGATACATTAATTGGATGGTAGGCTAACCATTAGGGCATGCTAACAATACATGCTAACACCGTAACACTGAATGATTAGCATATACATTTACCGTGGTATTTACATGGTACTTCAAAGTACTACAATGGTACACCTTGTTTTGTTAGTATTGGATAAGATTTTACATTACAGTATTAAGTAGTGGATACAGTTAATAAACAGTTACTTAACATGTAATTGTTTATTAACTTACACATTGTTGAATATTAACATTATGTAACAATTTAATACAAATCCTTCTTTTAGGGGTATGCATGAGCATAATGTATTTACTAACACTCTGAATACTACATTATAAAATGCATTCGTATTTAAAATTATATTTTTACATTTACATATTTCCCTATTAATAATTGATACCAAATGCATTCAATGCAACACATTGGAAATCAAATCAAGAGACAAAGATGATGTTGGAGAAAGAGAAACACGCCACCTACCTGTACCAAAGGCTTTGGCCACCAGCCATGTGAAGCTGGCTCTGATTTTAGCTCTGTTAAAATCATAATGATCAAAAGCCTTGATGGCAGGAACAATGAAAGTGTTTTTCGGATCTCTGGAGTCGGTCAGATCTCCCATATTCACTGCAGCAGAGTCACATCCAGCACTCACAGCGATGACATCTCTCCGAAGGAATTCAACGCATCAAATCGGACTTTTGCTGTTTTCTGTCATACAGAGATCAGATTTTGTAACATACATGTGTCAGGTCGCTGTTCAAACACTGGTTTGGGCTTCTTATCACATCTATTTCGGGCCGATCCGGTAATAAAAGTGGGGTTCTGCCCATAGAGCTTCTTCCATTCTGGTACCCTGTTTGAATTAGGCTGTTTTTCTCCTTAATGATCTTTCGTGTCCCGAGTTAGAAAAGGTGGTGGAGGTGTTGCTGTCTAAAAAGTCTTTGTCTTCTTCTTCAGGACGTCGCCATGCTCTGGCCACATATTCCCATCTGGATATTTACGGTTATTCTCCCTCTATTCATCCAGCGTCCTGCGGTCTCCCTGCAGCGGTGTGGAGAGTGAGCCTCTGCGCATGCGCGCTCCGCCCAACACGCCAACAACCCCAAACTGGCAGAAATTGGGACTGTGCTAGAAATTGGATCCGGTGACATTTTCTAAGATTGATTTGATCATTTTATAGTGGAGAATCATTATAATATTCTATCTATCTATCTATCTATTTATCTATTTATCTATCTATCTATCTATCTATCTATCTATCTATGATTCTCCATTATAAAATGATTGACCATTAGTTCCCCAATGTACTGTATTTATTATATTTTATGTATTTTTTATTTATTTATTTATTGTGTTTTATTTACTATATTTTACGTATTTTGTTTTATTCATTTACTGTGTTATTTATGTTTTATTATTTTTCATTCATTCATTTATTCATTATTTCATTGCTTTATTCATGTATTTATTATATTTTATTTATTTGTTGTTTATTATTTAGCTTTTTTGGTTTTACTTATTGTTTTAATTGTAATTGTAATTTAATTGTGTTTTATTTATTAATATGTTTATTTATCATATTTTTATCTTTTATTTATTATCTTTTATTTATTTATTTATTATAAGCAGATAAAATAAGTACAGCAGATGAATTTCACAAAGTTTTTTTTGTCAATAAAGGTAAAAAGTTATCTTAGTGACCTTCAATTTTTGCTGAATATACATAATATATATATATATATATATTAATTCTGAATATTAATTTCTTAATTATAGGATATTATAGGATAACCGATATAATAATATAATTAATATATAATAATAATAATATAGTGTGCTATGCTTTTATTATTAAAACATCATTATCATTTATTCTAAGCAGATATAATATATACAATAGTGTCGTATGTGTCATTAATAAACACAAAAATCGCAATAGGCCTACTTTGCCCAAGTGAATTTCATAAATTTAAAATTCAGGTTTGTCTCAACAAAGGAAAATAATCTTACTCACCTTTAATTTTTGCCAAATATAAATTAAGATAGACTTAAATATATCCTTTATAAAATCATAATATTAGTAGTTTCTAAAATATATATTATGAACTGATATTATAAGTTTAACGCTAACGTACAGAACTGAACAGATGAGGAAACTTCACAACATTTGGTTACTGATAAATAGTTAAAATCCCTAAAAAACTACAACACCCAGCTTTACTGTAGTCGTGTTTATATGACGTCACATGTGCGCGACCGTTCGGAAACGGTTCTGTTCACAGATCTTTACCTGAAATATGTGACTTAAAGCGTTTCAACGAGATATATAATCAACCTTTTTCTTTTTCCCCCCGTTTGTTTATTTTTAGTTAATATCAGCGTGGTGAATGTTGGCAGAAAATGTTTATGCCGAGATCGCTGAAGCTCAAGAGACCCCCAGAGTCCCATCAGAACCCCAAGAGAAGCAAAGCGACGCCCGAAGACACGGTTTCTACATCTCCATCTGACACCTGTCCTCCAGAGGAGACTGTAAATATAGAAAAAGAGGAGGAACCCAATCAGATAGAGACTGAAGACGCAGAGGAAGAGGAGGAACCAGTGAAGTCCTTCAAGAAGAACCAGAGATGGCCAGAGCCTGGAGAACCTGTGTGTGTCATGTGCGGTCGATATGGAGAATACATCTGCGATAAAACAGACAACGATGTCTGTAGCCTGGAGTGTAAAGCCAGTCATCTGGCTAAAATGTGCTTGGATTTCGGAGAGAAGGTGTTTTCCAGAGATCTACAGGAGGGTTCAGAGAGCTCTAGTGCAGCTGACACTGAGCAGAGTTACTCTTACAAGGAGGATGTTTTCATATCTGAACTGACTGAGGAGCAGGTTGAGAGAGTTAAAACCGAGCTGGCCATAGTGACCGCTGGCAGTGAGGTCTGTAGACCCATTATAGAGTTTGAACACTGTCACTTTCCCACAGCGCTCAGGCTCAACCTGAAGAAGGCCGGCTATGAGGCTCCCACTCCCGTCCAGATGCAGATGCTGCCTGTTGGTCTGAGAGGCAGAGATGTGATTGCTTCTGCAGATACAGGCTCTGGAAAAACGGTCGCCTTCCTTCTTCCAGTGGTCATGCATGCTCTCCAGGTAAATATACTAAAGACTGAGAGTACTGATTAATGTACAGAATATCTTGAGTAGTGCTACATGGCAGTAATAAATGTTAAAGTTGAAGAAATATATATACGTATATACGTGTGTGTGTGTGTATGTGTGTGTATATATATATATATATATATATATATATATATATGAAG
>JAFVLL020017525.1:0-10974 GCA_021397915.2 Tor tambroides
TTTTGCTTGATCCTAATAAGATCTGTAGTTGTATTTTCTCTCTCCCTCTCGTTACTTTAACTATGGGTGACAAGGGCACCTTGAGCTGCAGATGTTCTCACCGATGACAGATGGTATTGGCATCATCTGTGTATGTGTGTGTATGCGTGCAGCACGCTGGCATCGTGCAGGGACAGCGGGCAGAGCCCATACCGGCTTAGCGCCACCTGCACCCCCTAAATTGTAGCCCGAGACCCCTCTCCCATTTCCGTATATACGCTTTCTGTGTGCATGTGTGTGTGTGGGAGCTTGAATTCTAGGCAATCACAGTAGCAGAACCAAAACAAAGCACAAAAAGATCCCAAAACATTTGAAATTGGCCATGGAAATCGAATAACAATGTCCAAAAAAACAATTTACCTAAAACTGGCATTCTCAGTTTAGATTGGTGCCCGATGGGAGTCTGAACAAACGAATCTGGATTCACAGTGAATCGCAATTGCAGTGTTTGATGTAAAACAGCCGTCCTGGATGTTTAATTGATAACAGAGAAGCTCTAATTGTCTCATTTATCTTCATGCAGACAGTGCAAGGCTGGTGGAACGATTGCTCCAGCCTGGCCAGCAGAGTTAGGCACAGCGGACGGATGAAATCCAGCAATGAAGCAGGCCAGAATCTCTCGAACATTTCATTTCAAACCTTTTAGACCTTTTATTTTCTTTCTATTTGGTAGCAAATTCACATCCAGTCCTTTACTTCATCATGCAAAGTGACTTTTCTTTTGATTTTAAGTCACAGATCGTGTTTGGAATGGAATACTAGCGTCTAACAAAAATATGTTCTAAGAATGTTTTCCCAAAGTTCCAGTTAAGTCAGAAATGTTATTTCTGAATGTTCTCTGAACATTCAAAACCTCTAGTTTTTTTTCTTGGTTATGCAAACGTTACAGAAATTGAGGAAACATTGAACTTAATTCGCAAATGTAAGGGAACATTATTTTTGAATAATCTCTGAACGTTCCGAAACAAATAACGACATTTAAAAGAAAAAAGAAAAAAAGTATAAATGTTTGTGTTAACGTTTCACAAACATTATTACAGACCAGACAACTTTGAATGAATGTTCTATTAATGTTACTGTAAGAAAGTTAGCATGGTTACTACTTAGTGAATACTGCATTGTATATAATGTATACTGTTTACTAAACTGATAACACTGTGTTCCAAAAGGAGGTTTTTGCAGGGATGCCATAGAAGAACCATTTTGGGCTCCCCAAAGAACCTTTCAAATCAACAGTTCTTAAAAGAACCGATGTTATCTTACTGTGAAGAACATTTTAATAATCTAAGAAACTTTTCCCACTGTGAAGAAGCATTTGTGGAATGGAAAGGACCCATGGATGTTGAAGGTTCTTCACGGAACCATAGGTGCCCATGAAAAACCTTTATTTTTAAGAGTGTACATACTATGTACTGCAAATTGGTAATGTTAGCACGCTATTCCAAACACAGCCACATTCTCACAGCTCTTTTAAAAAAGTTTTGCACGGTATCTGTGCCATGTTTAACACAAGACATTTAAAAGCTTACGGCTGTGTCGCTCCCTACCACTCTCTGAGCATTGTGATCTCGAAATGAGTGAAGAATCAAAGTCCCAAATCAATTAGAGACTCTCTGGAGTCTGAGTGACATTCAGAATGCACGCTCATCTGTGCCCAGATTTTCTCTCTTCGCTGCACTCCGCTCAGCACAATTTGAGAAACAAAATGGCTCCCGCGGGCACTTCCTGCATCTCTGAAAGTGATGAATTCTTAAAGACAATTCCATTTCCTTTTCCTCTTTCCCCTTGTGCACTCAAAAGCCATGTGTTGAAAGCTGAGGAAAAGACAAATAATGAGCTTCTCCCCATTAAAACCTGGCATACATTCCTGGAAGAAATTCATTGTTTCTCCACTTTGTATCTTCTTTTTTTTTTTTTTTGTATATTTTCTCTCCCAGACACTAGAATCTAATGTTTATATATGCATCTGTTCCAAAACATTGTGAGCGGCCTTGCTGTTTACTGCCCACACTCTGAAAAATAATGGTTACAAGTCAGGATTTTCAAAGCAATGCCACATGAGAACCATTTTTGGTCAACTTAAGTACCTTTTAGAAATCAGTTTTTACAAGAACTATTTCTTTTCTAAGTGTGAAGAGCATTTTAATAATCTAAAGAACCTTTTACCATTATAAGAAACCTTTGCGCAATGGAAAGTTTCCATGGATGATAAAGGTTCTTCATGAATTTTTCATCAATGCCTTGTTTTTGTCTGCTATCTTGAATAATTTTTTCTGTGTTCATCACAGATCATTGTCTGACTGCATTTTGAAAAATACATATCTAAGAAGAATTACACTGCCTACCTTTTGGAACAGCCTTTATGTTGGGAACGCACATATGATGCCTTAAAATACAGCTATGTAGGCAGCTCACTAGGCGCCGTAACAGAGCGTATGTCTCCTGCTCTCTCAGGGTAAATGAACACAGTTATCCTGATGCCAGCAGACACCGGCACACATGGACGCTGAGCTCGGAAACATGGCACGGTGAGGCAGACGACAGGAAAATATGACATCAGGCAGGGATACACAAGATGCTTTCGCCAAATGTCTGGCCTTAATTACCCTAATTAATGCAATTAGAGTTGTTATGTGACATCACCTGCATCTCACAGGCTTTAATCTATAATGTCTAATTAATATGTTTGCACATCCCACAGGTCAAAGACCAAGACCGAAAATCGCATGCATTTGTGCATGTACATGAGAGTGAATGAGAAATTAAAGTGAGGCTTTTACATACAGATTCTGTGAATGCCTTTTATTTAAATGTATTTTAATCTATTTTAAAACGCAGCTTTTCTTATACATTTTGTGTTCATAAATGTAACTTTAAACTCGACTCAAATCAAAATTGTGTATGAAATGTGCCACATAATAACTTGCTTTGTCTTGCAATCTTGAGATCCTGCATATTGACTTCAGAACATGTGTAATATAGTGCAAGTCATTGTCTACCTTCATTGTGTTTTATGTGTTTTTTGGAGCTTGACAGAAGCATAAAAGGTGTACCATTTTTCCTTCTGTGTTCCACTGAAAAAACAACAACAACAACTTGAACCCCGTTTCCACCGCCGGAACTTTCCCAAGGAACTAGGGACTTTGGACCGGTACTCGGTGCGTTTCCACCGCAATTGGAAATGCATGAGGGTAAGTAAATACACAGTTCTCATTTAAATGAATTATTCCTTCAATTTCTTTTAAAGCCAGAGAGTTTTTGTCTGCACGTTCTTCGGAGTTAGATACAGTTAGCTAACTTGCTACCATAGACTGTGAATTAATGTGATCTATAAAAACCCTGGCCCTGTGTGCTTTTACATACAGCTGCTTTGGGGTTTGCAGGTTGGACGTGAATTGAAGGCAACTCAATGTACAATTGTAATGGAGAATTGTAGGATTCAGCTGAAGCAATGGAAGCTGCGGTGCCCTGCGGCACAAACTCACAATGCCAATCATGTGCCAGCCTTGCCCAGCTGCTCCTGGGCGTCCGTGCCACATCCATGTCATTGCAACCGTACCACCTCTAAGTTTACCCTGGCATTTCACACTAAAGACCCTGAGGCATGCAGGAACGTGGCCCCTCTCACCATGCTTAGAGCTGTCAGGTCCAACCAATCTACCATCCACCCATGGACCGGCTTCAGACCCAAGTCCGCATTTCAAAGGCCTCAATCAGTGCCACGTTATTAAAAAGGTTCAATATGCAAAAGTCCAACTGGTCCACTCTCAGGAGATACGCAGTGCTGGGCATGTGTGCGGCGACTGAATATTAAACCCGGCTTAACAAACACAATAAGATGGGCTGAGTGACAAGTTATAAGCTACTAGTTTTTGTAGGCTACTGCTGTTCATGCAAACACAGGCTTTTATTAATATCAGCTTCAAACGTAAAAGCTTGTTTCTTTGTAATGCTTTAATCAAATTTCCCTAGTTGCCTATCACACCAATATGCCACCCCAGGTTGCAATGTTATGAACCGATCCTGTCAACCTAGCGATCGCACTAACCACACACCACTTTCCTCTAATGCAGTTTTAATGGCGCGTTTTTCTGGCGTATTTTCCCGCCGTTCTTTGCTTGCTCAACCCTACACAAATACTAGGATGCTCGCAGGTTCGCGTTGTTGTCATTTAACGAGCTTACCGACGGTGGTTAGATTTCCCGAAGCTCTGGTTCTTGGCATGAGTGAAGCGTGAGCCCAAATACGAAAAAAGCCCCCGCCTCGTTCAGCGCTGCCATGGCAACAGCGCCCTCTAAAGCGTTTTCCCGACTTATATAAAAAGCTCCACATCTGTTGCACGAGGAACCACTTTGGAAAAAATAAATTATTAATTTACTTAAATTTACCTCATTAACCACTGCACAGACCGACGTAGACCAGCACTGCCAGTAAAAGCCAGAACACACGCGAGGAGTAGATGGAGGGGGCAATTTCGCGCGCAATGCAAATTGCAGTAAGAAGCGGTTTTGACAGACTGCCAAGGCGATGTAAAGCACCCCCTTGTTCTCCCTCCGGCGATTTTTCGTATAGTATGAGTAAACTCGCCCTTTTTTCCAGCCAGGTGCCAGAAAATCGATGAATAAAACTTTTATTTTTCTCTGACACGTTCAGGACTGAAGTGCAGCTGTCCTATAGGGAGATGACTATATTCCCACAGTATTGAAAAGAGTGATTAGGCAGCAACAAAGACTAACAACACTTAAAGTGCATTTTGATGTTAAAAGATAGTCTCATTAAGCAGCAAACTAGGTTCGTTCTTTTATTTTTTACCTAAGCTGCAAGACGATCAATACGTTTTTTTATATAGCCTACCCCAGGTTAGATATATAGAACCCATTGGTTAATGAACTTCCAATAGGCTAAATAGGCCTAATAATTGCCTAGCAGACAATAGCCTACATATAAATAAAATACAACAGCAAGCACGCCTACATATAATAAAATACAACAGCAAGCACAAAAAACAGAATAGCCTACATACATCAGTAGGTTGCTTTGCTGTTGTGGCTATATGAATAAAAATGAATTAGGGGGCATTTAAACAAACACATACAGGCTTAGGTTATGGGTTTTCTTTCAGATGTTTTATTGATTTAGCACCTTTTTCATTTAATACCGCTCCACTTTGCGTGGTAGCCTATTTGTTGCTTGTACATTCTCTGATAATGCCACCAGACTCAAATAGCCTACATCTCAACAAAATACAGCAAATATACGGTAGCTCTTTATTTTAAGGTGTCCTTGTTACACATATTACATACTTATAATTACGCTATAATAACAATAAATTATGCATAATTACATGCAAGTAACCCTAAGACAAACCCTTATTCTAACCCTAACCATATAGTAAGTGCATGTAGTTAATTAATATTACTCACTTAAATGTATAATTACACTGTAACAAGGACACCTTAAAATAATATGTAACCAAATATAGGCCTACTTTTATCCGCAATATTAATGCTGTGTAGGAGGGAGTCGAGTAAACCGGGCCAATTTTAATGTCATTGCAATGTGTTTCAATTTAACTCTATTCCTAATCCTTTAGGCTATAAAAACAACAGAATAAACTAAAGTTTAAAAAAATGCTGAAATCATATTCATGCAACAGCGACTTTTATTGGTAAAGCTATGAAATTACACGTAACCATATTATTACTGACTTTAAAAAAAAAAAAAAAATTAAACTCAAGAGCAGCATCGTCATTTCAGTAAACACAAAGATACCGCTGAATATCAGGCGGCAGTTCACAGAAACATTTTCCCTATATTCCCAGGGACTCGTGTTTAACACATTCTGAACCGAATCTCGGTCACTCATCAGACACACAACACAAACCTTCCACATTTATGTGGCTTGGTAATCCTATAAATACACACACCATCGGTGCACTTAAATGGGTATTAGAACGTTTAAAACAAAAACTTTAAAATGTCTGTTATAAATGAAACATTTCCGTGTTCTGAGCTTTGACCTCTTCACTGCTTGTTTCGCATTTGCACTCTTCAACGACCATGACGCGCCTCTCGCGCACCTCTGTCCCGCAGCGCAGGGGTACGAGCACAGAGCGCGATTTAGAGGGACTGCATCGAGTGCACTGCGCTCTTTGATGTCCACGGGACTCTCCGCTGGACGGGACGAACATGGAGCTGCACTGACCATAGCAGAGGTTATTGTGAACCGTCACCGTCTCACAGCCGTCCTCCGTTATGTGCTGCGAATAGAAAGTCATTTTGAAAAATAAGGCTCAAGAACAAGCAAGCAGGCATAAATGTAGCTAGTCTAATAGCCTACCCGTTTAAATGAAGGCATGCTTTTTCACACAAATTAATACTGAATGCTAATAATAATAATAACAACAATAACAATAATAGTTAATAACAATAACAACTTGCTAATAATTTAGTCATCCATCGTTTGCAGTCATGTCGCTCGTACGAAAAAAAAAATCCTGTTTTTCAAACAACTAACCATTATATATAAACCATTATATATAAAGCTTATATATAAAGCTTATATATAAACCATTATATATAAAGCCATTATATATAAAGCTAAATTGCAATTTTGAAATCTGATGTAAAAAAAACAAACAAACAAACAAACAAAAACACATGATTAGTTCAATTGTTAGCATATTCTTAATATAGGCCTATAATCTTTTTATGTATCTTGTTTATGTTTGTTTAGGCTATAAATTCTCGTTATATTATCCCTTTGGTCACAAGATTAACTTTTTAAATGCAAACAGACTAATTTCTTTTTTTTTTAGGCTACGTGTTTTTATGCTTTTTTCAGACATTTCTTTTTTTCCATCAGAAATTTAATTTAAAGTGATCAAACAAGTGCAATGCACGTATCACTGCAGGATTTATATCAATATTTTACTTAAATTTTGAAGATAGCAATTAAATTGAGGTTTTAAGTTTATGTTTTTATAGTGCCTAGGGCAGCACTTAATTAATAATAGATCATTTATTAAAAGAATATATTAATTAAATAGGCCTATAGGCCTATAAATATTAAAAAAATATAGGCCATAAGAAAATCCCTTGAGCACCTGTGTAGCTAATACAGTAGGCTAATAGGCTACGTATGCAAAATCAATTAGAAATAAAATGCGTCCTTTTAAAAAAAATAAAAATAAAAATACACATACATACAATGAATGAATGAATGAATGAACGTAGGCTACCTGTGTGAAGGGCACTGCGGCACAGCTCTGTTTGGTCATGTCTTTGGGATTGATGCGTAGCGCCACGGCCTCTTTGTTTCCCTCGCTTTTGTGCATCACTTTCTGCCACATCTCCAGACCCTGTTTCCTCCTGGCGTCTGCGCTGGCGCTGCTCGCGCTCACCTGAGGGAGCAGGGCCGCAGATTTGTTATGGGACAGGACTGACGGACCAGGACGTCCGAGAGCCAAGAAAGCGGGAAACGCGCCTCGACTTGGTGAGTTTTTGGACGACACGTGACTACCGGCGGCTCGTCGCAGAAAATGAGGGCTGAGTTTGACAACTCTGACAGATCCCCGAAGAGGTTCGTCTGGTCCGTTCCCGGAAGATTCAAAATCTTTCGCGACTTGGCGGTGAAAGTCCCGCTGAAAGGCGCTGCGAGGGGAAAAAGCGCCAACCAAAGTGACCACTGACAGCAAAATAAAAAATCTGATTTGAACCGTCATTTTTGCTAAAGTAGAGAATGTTACACACTAGCCTATAGGGTTCGAAATTCAATTTCTTTTCTTCCTCTGTCGCTCAAGAAAAAATCGCTGAAGAAAGTTGCTTGTTGAGAAATCTCACGGTTCAAGGTCCCGTATGGTCACCTTGCTGTCGTTGTGGACATGAAGCCAGAGCTAACCATTATATACTCTCAGCGGGTTCTTTGATGATTGGTCATCATTGCTTTATTATAGCTATTTGTTATTTAAAAGCCTAGCTATTGTACCTGTCTGAATAATGGCTGTGAGTGACAGGTGAGTTTTCGTGAGGTAGTGACAAGTGCACCTTTCATCTCTTCATATCACGCCGTGGGAACTGAAAGGCTTAGCTGTTGTGTGCTTTTCACATTTTTCATATCAGTAGGCCTACATTTTTATTTTAGTCTTCATTTTACAACTTAAGCAGCATCGATGCAGCCTTATTTAGCCCATGTATAGCCCAGGCTATTTATTCGTTTTACGAAAATAGGCTAATTTGACCAAGATATGATTTCTATAAAACAAGAGCATTAATACTAATACGGTTACGAAATTGTTCTAATTTCACAATGAAAAACCATTATGCACAATAATCACTTACTTATGTGTTTATGGCTAAATAGGCTAAATGGTTTCTTTCTCACAGCTGCTGAAGCTCTTGCTCACCTGAAGTTCAAACAGTCAGATGTTGAGCTCAAGTGTTAAGTGTTTCCTACCTTCAGGTGCACTGTACATGACAAGTGGTCTGAATCATATTTACGACCTTTAATAATCCCTTTGGGAAACACTTTCCCAAGGGAATAGCTACACTACAAAGGGACTTCTTTAAGAAAAGGATTTACCACACCTGAGCTAAATCTTTCTCCAGAACTTCCATTTATTTGCAGCTTTGATTTTGGACTAAGCCACATAATTCTTATTACAAATGAATCTTTCATCAAAGATGTAACGATATAATGTAAATTAAAATTTTCAAAGTAGCCTATACTTCACAAGGACCAAAGAAAATGTTCCACTATAACTGAGCAATCCAAACAATCCATCATTGGCTACTGCTAAAGAAAGACAAAAAAAAAAAAAAAAAAACACTCTAAAAATCACTGGTTGTTTTTGCACTCAAATAAAACAGTTGAATTCTCACCACAGAATAAAACAAGCTACTGTTGTACAAACAACAAAAATAAGACACGTGGAATCTCACACGTGTGTATGTTTGCAGAAGACTGAAATATGATGACTTATGTTGATTAAATAATATTAATACCAGAGGACAATACCCTATCTGGAAAAAATAGTTTGGTCAGAACATTTTCTGACATTTACTTATCTGCATATTTATTCGGTATTTTATGTCTACCCTATCAGCATAGTTGTGCATGTAAACGCATTCAGTGTCCAGCAGGTTGAGCCAGTGACTTTTTGTCTCACCAATCCCTGTGTAGGACTCATAATATGGAACAAAGTCCATCGTTTTATCCTGGTTTGTCCTTGCAAAGCCGGGCCCTCCTGAGTGCAGCAGACATTCTCTGTTGGCCGAGAAATGAGTGAGGATGGCTTGAATCCCTCGCTTTATTCTCTGATATCTGATGGAACGCCGCGGTCTAAGAACGACAAGGTCAAATAATTGACAGAGTATACAGATACACACACATAGCCTACACACTAATGACGCACAAACACTGACCATACTACGCCATGCATTTGTTATAAAATTGTCGTCCTTGTGCCGTCTGATCACATCCGAGTTTGGTCTCGGAGAGCTGGAAAAAAAAGAGAGATACGCTCTTTTTTTTCGTGTCTGAATTTCTTATAATAAACATTTTTTATATTCACGCAACTCACTCAAATTCCCTTAAACGGAGTTTGGACGCCATGCTACTTTTTGACTGCAGCTACAAAGGACGCCTCAAGGTGGAGCCAGTGACCTATAATAGAATAAAATGCAGTCAAACCTATGCTATAGCAAACAGAATAACAGTCATTAATTCAGAAGAAGCAGTCAGCGTCTGTAAATGGCTTATCTGTGGGGGAAAATAACATTTGTCTCCATCTTGTTTCCACTATTCCATTGGAGATTCAAACTAGCCATATATTCTGGCAAAACGTTTTGTTTTTTGCAAGCAACATAATATTTTTTCCTGTCTATGCTGCACCAGCTCAGGGTGTTTTCTTATAGCATATTACACACAGACACTTATAATGTATGAGTTATAACATACATCCTATATCAATCAATATGGTTTTTTGTTTCTCTTCGCTTACCACACTGTTCTCTTCTCTTGTGTTCTCTGTTCTGAACACATTATCAGGTATCCACAGAGTAAAAACCTTTTTGTGTGTGTGTGACCCAGCAGGGCAACTACTGCTGGTATTGTGTAGGAGAGAGCAAAACACAGAAGAGGATTTAGAGAACAGAAGAGAAGAGATGCTGACCAGAGCACATGCACATGCCACAAATGCATGCATTCATGAAAACACACATACACTCTTTAAAATAAAGGTTATGGCATTGACAGTTCCATGAAGAACTTTTAACATACATGCAACCCTTTTATTGGACTTTAAAGTTGAGAAAGGATCTTCAGATAATTAAAATATTCCTCACACTAATAAAATCTTCTTATTGGTTCTTTGAGGAAACAAAAAAAAAAGGTTCTTCTATGGCATTGCTGCAAAAAACCTCTATTGGAACCTTTATTTTTAAGAGCGTAGACATTTATAAAATGGGATGTTCTCAAAAACATGTTCAGGTCATCAAAAATAAGAAACATAAAAATTACATTCTGCATACGAAAATAAAGCCTATAAATAAATACATGCATACTGGGCCTAGTGGTTCAGATATGCATTTTAAAGTGAATATGCACAGCAGGAAAATGTGCTTCTGAGGTCAAATGTTCTTTATTAGCGTGTGTGTACGGCATGTGAAAGCTGTGTGTGTGTGTGTGTGTGCGTGTGTGTGTTTGCGGCTGGTTTGGCAATTCTAAGAACTTCACCAGAGAGATGAGAACAAAAACTGGGTGTTCTTAGGAATGTGTTTTTCATGTCAATATGTGTTAGGTGTGTGCAACTCTCCCCTGTTCTTTGTAGGCTGCAGTGCATTTATCAACTGACCACAAACCACAGAGTGCACACTATGTTTGAGTATTTGTGTCTGTGCATGTGTATTAGATGAGGGGGGGGGGGGAATGAGGTG
>JAFVLL020017528.1:0-38168 GCA_021397915.2 Tor tambroides
ATGCATATTACTAATCAAAAATGAAGTTTTGATATATTTACAGTAGGAAATTTACAAAATATCTTAATGGAACATGATCTTTACTTAATATCCTAATGATTTTTGGCATAAAAGAAAAATCAATAATTTTGACCCATACTATGTATTTTTGGCTATTGCTACAAATATACCCCAGCGACTTAAGACTGCTTTTGTGCTCCAGGGACACATATATATATATATATATAATAAATGAACTAATGGATATAAAAAAAAAATTACATTATGTTAGGTTTATGGATCATACAATTATAAAACATCTGGTTGGATATTATACTAGTTTACTAGAAACACACGTCAGAACCATCATGTACTGCAAACCTGATGTAGACGAGAGGAATAAATAAATAAACACTCGAAATAAAACCCCAGACGTACCGAACAAGCGTCGATGGAAGATGAACTTCCCCGCGATGAGGCCCACGATGATGGCCAGGATCCACATCAGGACCTTGAGGACGTTCCATCCTCCTCCAGGATATTTATTGACCACGAACGAGAAGCAGTTTCCCACCACGATCATGTGCGCTTGCGTCTGGCTGTGCGACACCGGGTCCTCAGCGAAGACCAGGAAGTTGAAGAAGGTGACCAGGTAGGCCACCACCAGACGAGACCAGGGGTGCTGGAAGTAATAGCGGAAGCGGGCGTTGATCTCCATCCGCCTGAGGACGCCCAGACACCGCCCGCCTGAAACACAGCAGACAGACACGCTTGAAACCATTCAGAACCTGATCAATCATTACTCAGGTTCTTACAAACGTGGAAAACAAAAAAAGAGACACTTTATGGTACTTTTACGGCGTATTTTGTCCTGCTCACTGTTCATTTTCAGTGTATGTTAAAGAGCAGCATGAACATTTGCTGAATTGTCTTAATTTTTTGATGAACTAATAATTTAGACAGCTGGATTTTAGTTAAGTAAATCTGAAATCATAATTTTTTGTTAAAAATAAAATAATATAAAATAAGCAGAATTACAGAAACCAGTTTCCACCAAAAATAAAAAAAAGGTAATTGCGACTGTTTATCTCCCAATTCTGACTTTTTTCCTCACTATTGCAAATTTATATATCTGTGAGAAATTCTGAGAAAAGAAGTCAGACAAAAAGTCGCAACTTAAATCCATACAAAAAAATAAAATAAAAATAAATATAAAAAAAATATTATTTTAATATTTTAAACTTATTATTAAAATTTTCAACTAGTTGTCAAAGCAATATTTCTCATTTTTATGTATTTCAAAATAACAAACAAACAAACAAAAAAAACCAAATAAATAAAGTAGACATTAAAAACTAATACAAAATAACAAAAACACAACAAAATTACTGAACTAAATTAAAGTGAAAATAGAAATAATAAAATTAAAACCTGATATTTCTTATTTAAAAAATTCAGGTCACATTTCACCTTATAATTAATTATTTTAATAATACAGTTTATAAAGAAAGCAAAGTCTACATACTAAGAAAACTCAGCCAAAATAGGGCCCAATGTATTGTGTTAATATGGAATTGATTGCATTGGTTAAAGAGAAATGTCCATAAAATAATCAGTACCCTTCCTGTTTTTTGTACAGTGTATTTTTAGGAGCGTAAACATTTCTGCATTTCTTTCTGTTGACTGTGTTGTGAAATATGACCTGCATATGTTCTAGTTTTCATCTGATTCAGAATTCATTAATGTTCACACCAACGGCCCGAAATATCTGACATGAGCATGTGTGATGACGCCAGCGCTCTGGAATAACCCGCTGCTCAGAAACCACGTGCTGCTGGACCCATTTAACCTGTCTGTGAGTGTTTATATACAGTGCCTTGCAGAACTATTCATTTTTTTCACGTTTTGTTATGTTGCAGCCTTATGTTAAACTGCTTTAACTACACTAGTAAACTATACTCCACACACCATAATGACAAAGCAAATAACAGGTTTTTAACATCTTTGCAACTTTATTATACACAAAAAACAAATGATTCCATTGCATAAGTATTCAAACCCTTATCTGGGACCGTTGATATTTAGCTCAGGAGCATCATATTGCTTGTAGATGTTACTACACTTTGAGTGAAGTTAACCTGTGGCAAATTCAGTTGAATGGGTATGATTTGGAACGGCACACACATCTTAATAAAAGGTCTAACAGCTGAAAATGCATATCAGAGCAAAAACCAAGCCCTGAGGTCAAAAGAACTGCCTGTAGAGCTCAGAAACAGGTTTGTGTCAAGCCACACATCTGGAGAAGAGTTCAGAAAAAATTCTGCTGCATTGAAGGTTCACAGAATCATGTAGCCTTCATTATCCATAATGGAAGACGTTTGAAACAACTAGGACTCTTCCTAGAGCTGGCCTCCTGGCCAAACTGAGCAACTGATGGAGAAGGGCCTTGTCTAGACTGTGACCAAGAAGCTGATGGTCACTCTAGTTGAGCTCCATGATCATATATGCAGATGGGAGAAACCTACAGAAGGACAAACATCACTGCAACACTCCACCAATCTGGGCTTTATGCTGGTGTGGCAAGAATCAATCTTCTCCTCAGTGAAGACACATGAAAACACACTTGGAATTTACAAAAAAGTATCTAAAGGACCCTCAGACTCTGAGAAACAAGATTCTTTGGTCCGATGAACCTCAATTCCAAGCATCATGTTTGTTTGAAGGAAACCAGACACTGCTCATCACCTGCAGAGTACCATCCAGAAAGTGTGCTGGTAGCAGCCTCATGCTGTGGGGCTGTTTTTCAGCGGCAGGTACTGAGGGACTCATCAGAGTAGAAGAAAAGCTCAATGCACCATATTGAGATGGTCCAGAGCATTCAGAACCTCAGACTGGGCAGAAGGCCCACCTTCCAACAGGACAATGACCCTAAACACACAGCAAGAGTGACTTATAGACAACTCTGTGAATGTCCTTGAGTGGCTCAGCCACAGCCTGGGCTTGATCCCAATGAAATATTTCTGAAGAAACCTGAAAATGTGTATCTGCCCCCATCCAACCCGACAGAGCTTGAGATGTGAAGAGGTGAGAAGAAGAATAGCAGATAATTGCCAAATGCTGATATGCACAGCTTGTCGCATCATATGCAAAGAGACTTGAAGCTCTAAAGATACTTCAGCTAAGTACTGAGTTAAGGGTATGAATACTCTTGCAATGTGCTTTTCAGATTTTTTTATTTTTAATTTACGAAGTTGTGACAATTCTGTTTTTGCTTTGTCATTATGGTGTATGGAGTGTAGATTGATGTGGGAAAAAAAAAGTAATTTAATGCAGTTTAACATAAAGCTGCAACATAACAAAACGTGAAAAAATGAAGGGGTTCGAATACTTCTGCAAGGCAATGTATATATATATATATATATGACCCTGTACAATAAAACCAGTAGTCTTAAGTCGCTGGGGTATATTTGTAGCAATAGCTAAAAATACATTGTATGGGTCAAAATTATACATTTTTCTTTTATGTCAAAAATCATTAGGATATTGAGTAAAGATCATGTTCCATGAAGATATTTTGTAAATTTCCTACCGTAAATATATCAAAACTTCATTTTTGGTTAGTAATATGCATTGCTAAGAATTCATTTGAACAACTTTAAAGGAGATTTTCTCAATATTTTGATTTTTTTGCACCCTCAGATTCCAGATTTTCAAATAGTTGTATCTCAATGAAATATGTATGCGATCCTAACAAACCAGACATCAATGGAAAGATTATTTATTCAGCTTTCAGATGATGCATAAATCTCCATTTCGAAAAATTGACACTTAAGACTGGTTTTGTGGTCCAGGGTCACATACACACACACACACACACACATATATATAGTTAAAGTAATAAAATTAATTAAACTATAGACTTTAGGGGCAGTCGTGGCCTAATGGTTAGAGAGTCGGGCTTGTAACCCGAAGGTTTTAACCGGCAGGAATTGAAGGTGGGGATTGTGAATGAACAGCGCTCTCACCACCTTCGATACCACGACTGAGGTGCCCTTGAGCAAGGCACCGAACCCCTAATTGCTGCCCGGGTGCTGGAACAATGGCTGCCCACTGCTCCGGGTGTGTGTTCACGGTGTGTGTGTGTGTGCATTTGTTCGCTACTCACTACTGTGTGTGTGCACTTGGATGGGTTAAACGCAGAGCACCAATTTCGAGTATGGGTCACCATACTTGACAATACGTCACAAATTTTACTTTCACTTTCACTTTCTTTTAAAGTAAAACCACTAAACTATCAAAATTCCAAAAACACAACAAAATTACTAAAACTTTAACTAAAATTAAATTAAATTAAATTGAAACAGAATATATAAAACAACACACACTATAATAGTATATTAATGATACTAAAATAACACTATATCAGATAATAGCCTATTAAATTATGTCCAAGTCATATTTCACAACACAATCAAAATGAATAATTGCAAAAAATGTTTATATGTAAATATTTATTTAAAAAATGTTTTATGCAAATATTTATTTAATTTCATTTTTTGGGTGAAATCTGCCCTGGATATTTTTAGGAAATTGGTCCAGTAACATTTATTATTTTGGGCTGGAGCTTGTGAACAGTTACACAGATTCAGACAGTTTATACATACATAGAGAGACAGAAACCCCTCTATCTATCTATCTATCTATCTATCTGTGTGTGGATTGCTGATGTTTACATTCATGGCTTCCAGTGCAGCACTGAAACTCTTCCCTTTAATGATCACATGTCAAAACAATCAGTCTCAGCAACAAATAAGCACGCATGATATCACCGCATGACGCGCGCGTCAATGAATCGATAAACGCTTGAGCGGATGATGTTTGCTGATGATCGGAAATGAGAAACTGTTTAAAAGCGTCGATCAGCAGCACGTGTCCAGATCAAAGCGCGCTATTCCAGCATGTTCCACACACACACACACACAGAGAGAGAGATAATAACAGATGTCTTACGCAGGCATTCGTGGAGAGATTCAGAGCCCATCGCCGCGTCAGCGTTTGCGTTCCTCCATCAGATTCAGTGATTATCCGCGACGCGACGCTCATTCAGCGCGTCTGATTACACGCGTCCACAAACACAACACACAGAGCTCAACATGGAGACGGACCTGTATCCCTCTCTCTCCATCTCTGTGTGTGTATCTCTACTCGATCATCTCCCTCTCTCTTCCGTTCTCTCTCTCCGCAAATCACATAAGGACTGACAAACCGAAAGTCTACAAAATTTCAGTTCACCCAATAGAATCTTAGAGGACTTTTGTTTGGATTCATATTTAAAAAAGAAAGAAAGAAAAAAAAAAGTTTATTTATGTTTTATTTATTATTTATTAAGGCCTATTATTACTACTACTAATAATAACTGTTATTGCAATTTATTTGTTTTAAATATTTATTTATTTATTTTAATAGTAATGTTTGTTGTAGTATAATCTATTTTATTGGTATTCTTTATTTTCATTTATTAATAATTAAAATCAGTAATATTAATAATAGTGATGGGATGTTTTCATAAAATAAAATAAAATAAAGTTTATTTATTTTTTATGTTTTATTTATTATTTATTTAGGCCTATTATTACCACTACTAGGCTACTAGCTTACTAATAACCGTTATTGTTATTTATTTTAAATATTTAAATATTTATTCATTTGTTTATTTATTTTATGTAATGGTAATGCTTGTAGTATAAATCTATTTTTTATTACTATTCTTTATTTTCATCAAATCAGTAATATTATCAATAGTGTCTGGATGGGATGTTTTCATAAAATAAAATAAAAATAATTATATAGTGTATAACCTGGACATGAGGTTCCATCTGATTCTGTTAGTATTAGAAACATCTATTGTTTTAGTATTAATTATATATTATTATAGATTTTGAATTAGATTGTATTTTAAAAATATTTTTGAATATTTTCTGCTTTCATTTTATTTCATTTAAAGTATATACATATGAAATATATATGTAATATGTATAAATAATAATAATAATAATTATTATTATTATATTGCAAAATACTTTTAGTATTGAGAAACCATTGTAGATCTGACTGTACAAAAACTTGAACTGAGTTGATCTGAAACTCTATTGATTTCTGTAGAGCTGCTTTACACCTGAAATTTAATTTGTTTCATAATTAATTAATTTTGCAACATTAACACATTATTTTACTGCATGTTCAACCTTGGATATTCTGCTAAATGATTAAAAAAATAAATAAAAAATATAAAACTTGACAGAAAACTCCTCAGTTTTTATGTTTTATAGGAAGAGATTTTATAAAGACATTATGCACTGCAAATGAATATAGGGAATATGAAGAAAATATTATGATAGGATAAAAATAAATAGCCTATATACATAAAGGTATGAGATTTGGATTTTTACACACACACACACACACACACACACACACACACACACACACACACACAACACACACACACACACAGACACAAAATAAAAAAATAAAAGCTAATCAAGTTAGAGAATAATGCTGAAACACGTCAACAACATGCTGATCATGTTAAAACATGTGCTCGCAACATGCTAATCATACTTTAGAAAAATGTCAGCAACATGCTAACAACATGCTAATCATGTTAAAAACATAATAGCAACATGCTAGTCATGATATAAACATGCTAACAACATGTTAACATGCTAATCATGCTTAGAGCTAGTTAAGGTTAATCATGCTAGAAACATGCTAGCAACATGTTAACTGTGCTAAAAACATGCTAACTTGTGTGCTAACAACATACTAGAAACATGATTAGCAACATGCTTGCTAAATATGCTAATTTTAAAAACATGCTAGCAACATGTTAACAACATGCTATTCATTCTAAAAAACATGCCAAAAACATGATTTAACATATTTGCTAGCATAGAGGCGACCATGCGTCCGCTTTCACGGGCATGTCTTGGCCAGCATTTCTATATTGCCTAAAATGTCAGGTTTTGGCTTTGTTTCCTGTTTCCATACTTGCTGAAGGTAATGATCGAAAAGTAGTTTGACCAATAACATTGAGGCATTGCACATAATCGACCAAATACGTGGCACGCAAGAAGGTGGGATCTGAAGCGCTCCAAGTGATGCTACTTTGATCATTGCCTTCAGCAAGTATGAAAACCTGGGCATTTTAGGCAATATAGAAATGCTGGCCAGGACGTGTCAGGGAAAAAGTGGTCGTTTTGTGCTAAATCATTGCTAGCCACATGTTATCAACACCTATCTAATCTATCTATCTAAACTTCAACATTTACAGTGCTTCAGACATTCAGGATAGGCTTTCTCAAGCCAACTTCAGAAATTTGTTCACAAACTTCACTCATCTAGTTTATCGTTTATAATTTACTTCATAATCTTATATTATTATTTTTTTTTTTAAATGAAAGCATTTTTGCTAGTTGCAACCCCGCATCTAAATTCATGCACTTGTTTTTATTGAGATGACTATTGCATTTAAGGCTGTTTTTGACTTTTGGTTTGTTTGATCTGTAGCTGAGTTAGATGATGCCTGTCATACTGTAATATTTGGTTCTGAACCGCGTTACGATTTCATCATCAATGTGCGTACCGCTGGGATTTCTAGTGGCAGCTGTTTATCACTGAAGCAAGGGACTGTGAGAAGAAGATGCCAGTTTTTGCTGTTTTATTTGTGTCTTTGTGTTGATGTTTTTTTACTGCCAAAACTTTAGATGCACAAAAAAAACAAAAAAAACAAAACAAAACACTTATGTCAGTTTCCCACCAATGCATTGCAATAAATGTACCGAATGCAAGCAGCAATGAGAAATGCATCATTTTATTATTGGCAACACACAGTATATGTAATGAATTGTGATTCATTTTTGAAGTTCTTTCATATCAGTTTCAAACCTTAAAATGAACTGTCCATGAAGACAAGGGTTTGCGGCAAAATCTGTAGTGTGAAAAGACACATCCTAAAATTAATTTGGCTTAACAGGATTTTGAATGGCCCTTCTTTCATGTGTTTTATCAATTTCAAACTCTCTCAGTTTGCAGAAGTTTATATTAATAAGTCTGTTTTAACTCGACTAAATGTTTTCCTGTGAATGCTTGTAAAATGAGAGAACCATGCCGTGGGGCGTCTGACTTGATTATGAAAGGGTTCTGATTAAATGTAACTGTCTGTAGGAAGAAAGACACAGAATACAGAACACCAACCACTGAAGGTCTTCCTGAAATATCACATCAAACAGGACTTGAAGTTCTCAACTCTTCAAAAAAAAAAAAAAAAAAACCTCTCATCTCTGAGTTTTAGGTGGTTTCATCCTCAGTTTCGAAGTAGAACGTGGTCAGAGCCTTTCACTCTGTTGTATTTTAAGACTTCAAAGACAGTACCTTATATATTTTTTGTACAAATATTTAAGGCAAATAATTCCAATACATTGTTTGAACTGTTTTTCTTTGACTTAAATGAATTCAAAGAAATGGTAAAACTTGTCATCATTCAAAGAGGCTGATATCCGGTCAGCAAAAATTGGATTCATGAACTGCAACAAAACGAAGAGGTGAGAATGAGCAGTTTTACTTAGAAATTCATAGATTTATTCTTCTGGCTAACTTTGGTGTTTATTAATAATAACAGTGTTTTTCAGTGTCCTAACCAGGCAAGTTTGCAGCAACAAGCAGCAATTTGTCTTTCCACACTGATTGTGAAAATGCAGAATGATGTGAAACAATCACAGCCAATCAGAATATATTTGACGAACATATTTAAAGTGGGCGGTGCTTGTCGGCACATTGTCAAAGAAAGAGTGATTGACAAAATGTTGTCCTGCCACTTGTGCATCACTTTAATGATGTTGGACAGCTTTTTAAAAATTTGGGGTCTTTTTTAAGAATACTTTTATTCAGCAAGGATGCATTAAACTAATAAAAAAAGGTATTTATAATGTTACAAAAAAAACATTTTTTTCACAATTTTTTTTTTTTTTTTTTTTTTTGCTGTTTTTGGTCAAATAAATGGTCATTTTCTTTCAAAAGCATCAAAGAATTGTTCTGATCCCAAACTATATGTATATTTGTTTTCTTCTTTTCTAAATTTAAAGTAAACATAATTTCAAAACTTTTAGTTTCTTAATAGTAATTGCCAAGTTAATTGTGAATGACTCTTCAGATCATGTTATTCCCAAGCCCATAAACAAATAGCCTAAATAATAAAAGCTTTCCTACTTTTCACAATCTAATCTCTTTGTGTTAATATTCCTCATTGACTACTCTTGTTACTCGTGTTATGGAAGTAAAATGTTATGGAAGTAATTTTATGACTTTAATACCTGAAAAGAAAACTCATCTCCAAAATGTCCATTAATGTTTTTTTTGTTAAAAAAAAAAACGCATTATGTTGGAGAACAATAAAATGATGGTGCATTAACTTAGGGATATTTTCGCCTCTGAACAGAACTGTCGGAAGAATTTATTTCTCATTTAAGCTCGTCAGTTATACAGGACCTTTTGAACGGAATAATAGGGCCGTTCTCCGTTTCTTTGGCCAGCTTTTAATGTTTAATTATTCTGTCACAAATAATAAATCCAGACATTTTTTAAATAGCATCTGTCTTTTGAGAGCAAAACTGAATTATTCACAGCTGCCAAACGAGAGCCGTAGGCATGAATTGTACATATTAGACTTCAGCGTGCATGTTTATAGAAAGTTGTCGACCAACCGTACATTGTGCATCTGGGCAGCACGGCAGAAAATCTGTTCCCGTTGTACCGGAGTCCCTCAGCGTTTCCAGCGTATGAGAAATCTTGGCAGCGTCGTGAGAGCTACTACATTAGGGACTCTATTAGATTTATGTAAACCGCAGCAGACAGCTTCGTGTTTCATGCAGTGCCCGGGTCTTTTTATGCCAATCACAATGTCTTCGATGTATAGTTGCATTGCTCACGCTAATCCCAACTTGCTCCTTGTCAACAGTCCAAATTCACACCCCCTTAAACTGGTGGCAGATGTTCCAGAGAGCGTGAGCGCAAAAATCTGGCCCCGAGGACATGTGGATCGTCCCGTACGTTGGCCGTGCGCATGAGCGTGAGGACGTGCCCGCGGGCCTGTGTCGCATCAAACGGCGGCGAACGACTGCAGCCGCCCACGTGCATAGCTGTGGATTCAACAAAGCCGTCGTACACTCGATCGCACGAACGTGTTCATTTTCGCATCTGAGTGGGAACATCGGTCGTTCACAATTGTTGCACTCGAGCCGAACTATGGGTTAATGCAATTAACATGAAAGCCAGTATTGAAGAACTGAGCTCTGAATAAATATTAAAAGGCACCTATTGAGCTTTTTTACTTTGCTTAATAGTCACGTGAATCTGCAGAGTTGCAAAGCACAAATGGTGCATTCAAGTCATATCAGAAAGATAGTATTTACGAGTAGAATGAACAAAACCATAACATTTCAGCGAGAAAATATGAGAAACACAAATGCAGCATCTGTATTGATGGTCGTTTTGTTCAAATAAGTGAAATTATTCTTTCTTTCCATTTACAATAAAACTAGATAAGCTCCATGTACAAAATACCACAGTATTGTACAATTACAATTATGAGAATGTATAACAATTCAATTTGTGACACCTTCGTAAACTAAATAACAAAATAAGCAAAACTTCATTTTGTTGAAGTAGAGTTAAAAAAAAAAACTTGCCATCTTTTTTCGACCAAAGTACTTTGGAACACACCTCACAATTACGACTTCACAACTTGTAAATGCGTACTTCGCTAAAGAACTTGAACTCACCAAAAGCCCACACCAACATCTCTCCAACAGAGAAAAGTTGAAGTAAATAAAACAGATTATTGGAGTACATTTTACACGGAAATGTTTTTTCTTTCTAATTCAAAATTTCAAATTCAGTTCCATGTGTCACTTGCTTATTTGTGAAATCTACAAGCAATTTCTGAGTCAAGATTTCTTTTTACAACATTTTTTTTTCAGTGCACTTGCCTGAAATGTTTTAGAAACAATTTTAGCTCAGAAATTGCTGGTAAATTTCACAAATAATTGCAAATGGCAAGTAACACATTCTATTAAATGTGAAGTTTAGAAGTAGAAAGACTGAAAACATAGTCCAGTAATCTTTATTTACTTAATATATTAAATATTTCTTGTGGCGCACTTACAACTGCTGATGAAGCCGATTATGGTACGATGTGTTAAATTTCAACTGACCAATCACAACAGACTGATTCAGCTGACCAATCAGAGCAGTCTAGGCTTTTTGGAATGTTCTGATTGATCGTAGGCTTCATTGATCTGAGCTTATGCCCCTCAGTTTTGGAGTGAACATTGCCAAAATTATCCACTAATAAGTTTTTTTTTTTTTTTTTCACTTAAAAACTGAATTACGTGAGCTCAGATCAATGAGGCCTATGATTAGTCATTTGCAAAAAGAAATACAAAACCTGTGCTTATTGAAGGAATACAAGCTGATAAAATCCAAGATTGAAGCATAATATGAGATTTACAAGAGATTTTTTAAAAAGGCTTGATTTTCAGCTCAGCACAAGAGTTAGCGAGGCAGAAACTAAAACATAGTGAAAAGCGGTGCTGCAGCAATGTAGATTATGAGATAAATGTTTTTGTTTTCCCTCTTTAAATCATGTAAATGTATTCTAGCAGACCCCAAAAATGAAATGATGAACTTTTAAATGAGCACTTTAAACCGATGTGGGCCAGCAGTCACGATGAGGGCAGAGGACCATCTAAAGCATTAACTCTCGAGTTGTTTTAGTGTGAAACTTTTCCTTCAGTGTCGCTGGAAAGCAAGTCGTCGGGGTTTGTGAACATTGCCTGCGGCTAGCCTGGTGGGTTAGTAGCAGGGAACATGCTGAGAAGAATCATACTCCAGAGAGATGAGTCACAGAGTTTTAACTGCTGCAATACGACTTTCAGCTCTCCGCCGCTTTACTAGCTCAAATGTTTGTCGTAGTTGTTGTTGTTACTGTCTGTTGCGCCACCTTGAATAATTGACAGCGAGTTTGTTTCAAAGCGGTGGGGGTTTATATCCATGTTTTCTGCGAGCGTTTGAAGTTCTGTAGTGTGCTAGCATTGAGGCGTAGCACCGGGCCTCCCCGTGGATGGGAATGCAGTTTGAGCTCCAGGCCTTTTCCTCTCTTCCCTTCATTGTCGCGTGGAGGTCTAGTTAGCCTCTAATCCACCTGCTGACTCTCTGTTGTTGAAGGAGCGTATGGTGTTGACCTTATTTTTGACATTTTTTTATGTTTGTACTCCTCCCTGTGCAGGAAATAATGTGGATAATGTGATGGGCAATTTTGCAGTAGTTTAACCTTGAATGTACGTGTTAATCAAAGACTTGTATAAGACCTCATTCTTGCCGCTGTAAATAGAGTGCAGTTGGGTTCCTGGAAGTACAATACCATTTATTCTGTGTGTAGAGAAAGGGGCTTTTTAAATAGTGTTTAAACCTTTCGAGACAGATCTAGCATGAGTCGTGAGGTAGTTGGGTGATGGTTCTGCAGCCATAAGCTGTCATGTTTAAAGTAATGCAAAAAAAATAAATCTGATTGAATTGTTGAATCTTAAGTTGAATTGTTGAATTGTTGAATCTTTGTTGAATGACCAAAATGCCCATAATTGGGATTTTTTTTTTGTTTTAAAGTATGTTTGTTTGTTTATTTATTTAGCTAGCTGTAGTTAGGTAGTTAGTTAGTTTTAGTATTTTATGCCTGCCAAACTTCATGTACTAACTAGCTATCATTTAAATTGTTTAACAGTGTTGAAATTTAGTGTTCAATTTTTGTTTATTTTTTGTTAGTTTTCACTCTGTAATTAGTACTTTAACAATTATTATTATTATTATTATTATATTTATTATTTCTGCGATCTGTTATTTACTATTATATTACCATTTTTTGTTTTTGTTTTTCTACTAGCCTATATATATATAGTTTTCACTCTGTAATTAGTACTTTCACTATTATTACTATTGTTGCTGTTGTTGTGGGGTTGTTGTTTTTTTTTACTTTTTATTATTTGCTCTCTATTATCTACTATTATTTTACTGTCTATAGTTTTACAATTTTCTGTTCTTCTGCCAAAGTTAATGTACTAACTAGCTATCATTATTAGTGTTTACTTGTAATAATGATAATAATTATATATATATATATATATTATATTTATATATAGATTTTGGCTAAAGTTATTGCACTATTTAAAATGTTTAACAGCATTAAAATTCTCAGTAGTCTAGTGTTATTGATGTCTTGTCATGTTTTATATATTTGTACTTGTATTTGTATGAATATTTTGCAACTTCATACATATATATATATATATATATATATATATATATATATATAATCAGTGGTTGTATTATTAGTTTTATTTTGTACTGTCAGTTATTTGATTATATCATGAGTAGTTCATTCATTCAGAATAAATTCAAGAATTAAGTGTGCATCCTTGTACTGTGTTTTTCTGATTTGCAAATAATTTTTGCATCAAATCATATTCAAATTCATCAGTTTCATCTCAGAGCTATCTGGTTTTATTTTCCAGCTCAGCTTTCTGAAATGCTATATGGAAATAAATGAATGGGTAAAATACGTCTGAAACCAAGGCAGCTGAAAAAGTAGATTCTTTTGTTAGTCCTTCATCTTAGACAGCAGATTTTGCCTGAAAAGAAACCTCGCTGAGAGCCACCGCTGGTTTATTTGTTCACTGGTCTAACACAATATCGCCCAGCACTATAAAAGCCTGGAGGCGCAGTTAGATTGGTAAGGACAAGAACAGCCGTTCACCATTACCCTTCGAGATCACAATGGTGACCTCAGCTGTAAAGATGTCTGCTAGATTTGGTTTAATGGTCTTCGCTTTCCTTGTCGAGAAAGAAAGCGGTTGCCTAGCCAACGACAGTGCCATATCCTTTCCTTAATAAACCATTAAAAGTTGACGAGGCCCTGCGATGTTCGAGTCTTCGTGTTAATGTCGAGCTCAGATCATTTTGATCGGTCCTGCATTGCGTTTCATTTCCCAGTCCTCAGGGGACGGTAATGTCCAACCAGACGGAATGTGTGACCTCCGTACGGAGCATGCGGAGAATAATGTTACTTATTTGACATTGTGTGAAGATCAAACACCACATGGTTCTTGTATAACAAACAACAGAAGAGCCAATTAGTCAGCAGCCTTTGTGTCTGTCAGAATTAATCGTGCAGTGAATGCATGATATTGATTTGTTGACTAATATCCTGTACCTGCATTATAATAAGATTGGATAAGCTTGCCAAACCACATGCCCGAAAGGGACTTTGGCATCTCATTCGCTGAAATATTAATTCCAGGAGTCGTACGCTCCCACTGAGGGCTTGTTATTGACTGCTGATAATAGAGGTGGCTGCAAAAGGAGCTGATATATGAGGTGTAATTAGTAAAAACACAATGCATCAAGTAGTTTGTCTGTCCACAGTGAACATGTGTGACAGCTGATCAGATGATGATTAATGTTTGACATTCAGTTATGAAAAGCTGGATTTTGGACCAGTAAGATACTGTTAAAAATGTTGATGTGGCTATTAAATAATACTGACAGTTTTTATTTGTAAGCCATGTTATTTGTCATTGTAATTTATAATTAAATGTCTATAATATGTAAACTATTTCTCGTTCTGAATGCATACATGCATGCATAAATTAATCAATAAATAAGATCACAATAACACTTGTAACTACTCACTTATAGTGCAAAGAATAAAAAAACTGTGTATCATTAATTAAATACATTTATTTGGTTATTTTTTATTATTTTAAAATAATTTATACTTTATTGCTCAATTATGTGATTTATAATTGTAATTTGATGTTAAATTGTTGAACTGCAGATATGCCTCCATGCACTGTAAACAGTGATAAGTTGACGTAACTTAAAAAAATTGAGGAAACCTGTTGCCTTAAAATTAAGTAAATAATAATTAAAAAAATAAGTTAAGTGAATTGTCAAGTTCACTTAACCTTTTTTTTTTTAATTATTAAATACTTAATAATTTTAAGACAACGGGTTTCCTCAGTTTTTTTTTAAGTTAAGTTAACTTATCACTTTAATACATGTTGGAGATGAGCATATATTGAAATATTTATAAAAATAAGGAAAATGGTTATGTAAAAATATTTAAACAAACTTTAAATGCCGGAGGATGGATATTTATACTATAGCTAAGATGTGTCTCATGAATATTAATTAGTTTCATGACTGGGCACTCCATATTAATATCACCATATTAATATTCACAAGACAAAGCTGTGAATATGTCATTAACATTCTGAGTGAACTTGTGATTTTTTTTTTTTTTGCAACCGATGGACAATAAAATGAGTGAAAAATCCCAGACTTGCTTTGGAGTAGAGACCTTATGTCATTGCAACATAGAATTGATTGAATAAAGGATATTTTTCCTAACACACTGGATTTTTTGTTCTATTGACTTTGTTCTATTGACTACAGAATTATAGAATCTATTCATGAGATGCAAAGCTGAATTTTCTTGATTTTGTGATCCTTTAGAAATTATTTGCTGATTTGCTTCCAAGAAACATTTCTTACTGTTATCAGTGTTGAAAATATATTCAAATGGAGAACAGCAGTTTTAAATTGTAGCAATATTTCATAATATTACTGTTTTTACTGTATTTTTAGTAGATAAATGCAGCCTTGGTGAGCAGAAATGTGTCCTATTTTTTTTTATAATTTTTACTGGAAAAACTTTAAGAATTTTTTTTATGATGAAACTGAAGTATTACATTTTTAGATATTTCTGCTTTTTTCTTTTCAAATTATAGAAAGTTACACTCTAATTTTTTACAGGTGTTTTTTACCTGTATTTTGAATTCTGCATTTCTTAAAGGGTTGTCAGTAAAATAATGTCCCGATAATTAGCTGTCAGTACTTTTTTCTTTTATTTTACAGATTTATTTCTTACAGTCCTATACATTCTTTTGTGTGAGTTCACTGTTTCTTTGCTTTGCCGCCTCAGGTTAACGTCATGTATTGCTGAAATTGTCTTAATATGTGCTGCTGCTTTCAAACGAAACAAATGTGCAACTACCATACCTCGTCCAATTACAGAAAATATATTTCTTTTAAATGCCTGAAAGTAAAACAAGCAAGCAAGTTTGACTGTGAATTATTCATAGGAAATGACAAACATACGGCGCTGTTTTTCTCACCTTGTGCTCTGGCGTTCTATAGTGTTTTATCATCTGTCTAATGTACGGCGATTGCCTGAAGGCAGACTCTGTTGCGAGGCCCTCGGGCGAACCAGATTCACTTACTCTCTTTAGAGTTTGAGTATTGACTCCTCTGCTGGTTTATAGCTTTATTTAGAGTTGCAATATTAATTTATTGCATTTCCCTGCAGAAGTTTGAATCTCTTGTTAGGGCTTTTGTGCTGTGACTTTGGTAGAGTTGGTTACTGCTAAATTCAATAAGTGATGATTGTGTTGGGAGCACTGCTATAAGGGGGGACAGAAATATGAGCTATATCATTGAAGGTGTCATATACTGGGAGTTTTATTAGCTCTAGGACTACTTGTTTCACCCGAGGTCCCTTTGAAAGCCATAAGGGACAACGCCATTTCTGTTACGCATTCAACCCGTATAGAAGTACCATCACAAATGAGATGTCTAACATATCACTTGCATTTCTGAATGACTGATTGAACGAATAGTATTATCATATAAATGAATTGTAATACAATTTATATTATTTTATTGGGAAGAATAAAAATCAATGCATTATTTGTTTTTTTGTTTTTTTTATTATTATTTTAAAATACTACTACTTCAAGTAAATAAAGGATTAAATATACCATATATTACACTTCTAACTTCTAATGTTCAACTACTAACATTAGCTAGTTAGGCAAATATAGCTGATTTTTTATTTAAGAATAAAATTTTCTTTAATTTAGATTTTTTTTTTTTTAAATAATAGAAATAGTATTTATATGAATAAATAAATACACACACAAACAAACAGGCAGCGATCTCCATATGAACTAAAACAAGTCTCATCAGATTCTTTCATTAACTAATGATCTATCCACATTCAATTATTGTATTAATGCATGTCAACAGCTAGAGAATAATTTGCAGATTTTCAACCAGTGTGGTTCTGTTACAGTGTCAGTAATATAAGTAAATGAACAATTGCATTATTTTTCTGTAACCTGCACCACAATATCCTGTTTATTTGCCAGCAGAATTTTTGCCAGCTGTAGTTTTACAAAAACTACAGATCGTACCTCTGCATGTTTGCATCCCCACTCTTGGATATTCTGATGAAGCCCAGTGCATTGTGGGTGTTGAAGTTCTCCTACCATTTTTTGCCACCACTGTTATTCTCTATTCATGTAGCACTGATTTGAAAGAAAAAGAAAGAAATTGTGTTACTACTGCACAGCCAACTTTTATTAAAGCCTCATCTTGCCAGCAGTGATTTACCTCTAACTCATTTTGTCTACATGTTAAGTAAATAAGGTCATGTTTGATTTCAAGCTGACTCGATTTCATTCTATGAAAGAGCAACATCTCAGCAAAAATACTTCCTTTGGGAAGTGATGCCAGCTGATGAAAAATTTGTAGAGATGCTATACTGACCTGCATAGATATAAATACACGGTAATCAGGTCTTATATACTAAAGTAAATGAGTTACGGCCAGTAAACAACAGTGAATATTTTTAAGAAGGCTCTGTTTTTTCCCTCTGTTTCTCACTACAGTTCTCTTCGGCCAGTTTATGTTCTTCCAGACAACCTCTAATGATGTGCTGGAGATCTTTGACGGGCCCTCGACGGAGTCTGCGCTCCTCACCTCTGCGCACGGCTCTCACTCAGGTAAAAGGCTTTGTTTACCGCCACCGCGTGTGACCAGCTAAAGGCACGTCTGCCGAGACGAGATGACATTAAACCACATGAAGGACTGCTGCAGTCAGATCTCATTCCCAAAACTGTTCCGCTGCACTGAATGTTGTGTTGTTGTTAATGTGCTTCTGACATGCAGCTGGGATCCAGAAATCTGAGACCACATTGAAAATCTGGGACTTTTTCGCCATTTAAATATGAAAATAAACTGTTAGGATTTTTATCTGAAATAAATAAATAAAATAAATATATAAAATATATACTGTGTGTGTGTGTGTGTATATATATATATATATATATATACTGTGTGTGTACACAAACATATATATATATATATATATATTCTGCACTATTCTATATAAAATATAATATATAAAAAATATTAATAATCTAGTAAAATCTAAATGTAAAAAATTATAATTAATGAATGTATATATCATATAAAATATATAATATACTTTTATATTATATCATTGTTGTATGTAATATTAGATATACTAAATGTTAAATATCACATACTAAACATTAAATTGCAATGGCTAATTAATACTGTCACTCAAATTTAGATTAATGCTCCATTGCATGATATGATATGATATGATATGATATGATATGATATGATATGATATGATATGATATGATATGTGACCCTGGAGCACAAAAGCAGTCTTAAGTAGCACGGGTATATTTGTAGCAATAGCCAAAAATACATTGTATGGGTCAAAATTATAGATTTTTCTTTAATGCCAAAAATCGTTAGGATATTAAGTAAAGATCATGTTCCATGAAGATATTTTGTAAATTTCTTACTGTAAATATACCAAAACTTTATTTTTGATTAGTAATATGCATCGCTAAGAACTTCATTTGGACATCTTTAAAGGCAATTTTCTCAATATTTAGATTTTTTTGCACCCTCAGATTCCAGATTTTCAAATAGTTGTATCTCGGCCAAATATTGTCCGATCCTAACAAACCATACATCAATGGAAGGCATATTTATTCAGCTTTCAGATTATGTATAAATCTCAATTTCGAAAAATTGACAATTAAGACTGGTTTTGTGGTTCATGGTCATATGTTATGTTATATTATGTTATGTTATGTTATAATAATATATTATAATATGCATATTACTAATCAAAAATTTAGTTTTGATATATTTATGGTAGGAAATGTGCAAAATATCTTCATGGAACATAATCTTTACTTAATATCCTAATGATTTTTGGCATTAAAGAAAAATCGATAATTTTGACCCATGCAATGTATTTTTGGCTATTGCTAGTATACCTGTGCGACTTAAGACTGGTTTTGTGGTCCAGGGTCACATATTATATTACATTCTATTATTATATTAGTAGTACATTACAATATTGCATTATAGTAACTAATTGCATTACTTACATTTTATGGAAAGTAATGCATTACATTACTTGTGTGTTACTTTTTGTCACCCGGGCTGGGCTTGCTAACAAAAAGTAAATGAATACAATAACATTCTTATTTAAGCTTCCCCCCCACCAAAAGCAACCAAACAAACACACACACACACACACACACACACAGAGATGTGATGTTCAGCTAAAGTCATTTTTGTAACTACTTATTTGAAAAGTAAATCAGATATTTTGTTGTGAATTTTAAAGTAATGTGTGTTTACTAGTTACTTGAAAAAAAGTAATCTGATTACATGCCTCGTGTTACTAGTAATGCATTACCCCCAAAAGTTCATTTTTTTTTTCTCTTAAACTTTTCACTTAAATTATACTGATATATATAATTTGTAATAAAACATGTATTAAAATATAACAGGATGCAACACACATTTTCACTCATAGTCTCAGAACTTTGGACCTCTTTTGTTGGTGTACTGAAGACACTTGATTTCCTTTAGCCCTGTCGATGTGGCAGCACTCAGCAGATGTATTGATGGTCTCATTTATGCTGTTGTTGTAGCTGCAGACAGATAACAGAACTGTTTTTCTTTTCCTCACCTCCTCAAATTTCTCATTTGATAGGAGAGCCATTGCCACTGAGCTCTGCCAATGAAATCACCATCAGGTTCAAAACCGAGGGACCAAACACAGCTAAAGGTTTTCATTTTGTATATCAAGGTTTGTACTTCTCAACTAATCTCTAGTAAACTTAAGGTCACTTGTGCTATTTTTGCAGTATGCAATATGTACACTGTGCACAGCATGTCTTCTGTAGGTAGTAAATAACTCTGTATGTGTAAAAATTGTAAAAGATGTTACAGACTCCAAACTTTTGAATGGTAGTATATATTTGTTTTTTCTTCTTGCGTTTCTGCAGCTGTTCCGAGGACCAGCGCTTCCCAGTGCAGCTCCGTGCCCGAGCCTCGCTACGGGAAGCGCATTGGGAATGACTTTGGATTGGGCACGGTGGTGCTTTTCGAGTGTAACCCAGGTTACACTCTTCATGGTGCCAGTGCCATCAGGTGTGAGGCAGTGCCCAACACACTGGCCCAATGGAACGGCACTGTGCCAACATGTGTCGGTATGTACACCCCCACATGTCTGTGCGCTTAATACTGCCCCCTGCTGCTGGGGAAGACCTGTGGCGTGGACGTCAGCTATGACCAGATGACCAGGCTGAGATAGAGGCTCTGTTCCAAAACTCTGTTCCAAAACTTTTTTGCATTTTAGGTGCATCCCAGGCTATTCTGAAATGATTTTACGGCCTTCTAAAATGCCCCACAAGACTCATAATGCACTGCAAAAGAGTTCAGCAAAAAGTGAGAGAAATGTTGATCAGACATATCATAAATTAAATATTTAAACTATATGTTTGTGTTTGTATATGTTTAGTGTTTATTCATTTTCACAGTAGTATTTATTTTATTTTATATTAGATTAGATTAGATTAAATATTATATTATTTTATATTAGATTAGATTAAATGAAATTATGACAGCAAAATAAAGAAATTTATACTTTAATTAAAGGTATACTTTAATTGCATTTCTTAAATTGTATTATGCATATTATCAGTAAAATAATACTATATATATATATATATATATATATTAATGAAATTAAGTAAAAGTTCATTTATTTTAAATGTTACTAGATTACTGAAATTATTAATTAATAGTAATTATTCATTTAATATTAGTATTTATAAATGTTTATTGTTATATCGGTATATTGTAGTAAATACATTAATAACAATGAAATAAAAAAATATCCAAATTAATCAAATATTATATATTTTAATTATATTTCTCAAACTCTATATAATATAATATGTTTCAATTACATGCTGTTTTATTTTAGATATTACTAGATTACTAAAGTTTTACTTAAATAATTATTTAATTGTATTTCTAATTTTATATTAATATCTATACATTTTTATTCTAGTATAGATTAATATAATATATACACTGACATCAAAGTTAAGAAATGTTGCATTATTTTACCTATTATTTGTGTGTGCTGTGAATGTTTAGGCATGATTAAGTAATTCAATTATCACAATCTTTGCCTAGCAACATGTTAATGCCAAATTTCATTGAAATCAATTGTGAGTTGAATCTGTGGAGCACTATTTGTGTGAGTTTCTGCATTTGTAGAGCGTTCCAGATAAGTCACGTATGTAGTTCCATGGTGGTTTGGATGCTGGTCCTTAGAAGTCACTCACTATGTTGTGCAACAGAGCCGGAGAGATTTGAGGGGGTTTTATTAAAAATAAATGTGCTGGGAGCTAATGGATACAGGAGCGTTCACACAATGTAGAGGCCCCCATGAAATGCAATTTCAAGTAAATGCGAATCTCGGGTAAATCTCTTGATGCAAGTTGACAGAATACTTTCCTTCTAGCCGTGTCCTCATACAATTTAATAGAAATGCTCCTATGAGAGAATCAACAGGCGCTGGAAGCAAAGCCACCATCCTTACGCTCTCACCAACCAAACAATGCGGCATCATTTTCTCAGCGTATAGGGCAAATAGTCATGATTTTGTAGTACAGAACTCAATATCTTACTGTTTTTTTTTCTCCTGATATCCTTTCATCTTCATTTTTCACCTTCACTCTTATCCATGGATTTAATTGGCTTGTTTTTTAAAGCCTTATATCCAACAACCAATATTAAAGAAATAGTTCCTCCAAAAATGAAATTTACTGTTAATTTACTTACCCTTAGATCACCCAAGATGGCCTTTTTCTTCAGTAGAACAGTCAAGATGATTTTTTAGCTAAAACCGTGGTCCTTGGTGATTGATAAAATGCAATTCAACAGCTACCGTCACTTTTGGAGTCATAAAAGAGCATATCAGGCAACACAAAATTAACACCTGTGGCTCATGACAATATATTGAGGTCTTATGAAGCGAAACAACCGGTCTGTGCAAGAAACTGAACATTATTGATTACATTATTTTTATTGAAATGAACTGTCTGAAAGAGTCAGTTTAAGGAAAGTAATCAAACTCTGTTTGCCTGAGGCTCTGGGTTACTGGTAATAATGTTGCAAATAACATTCAGTTTCTTGCACAGACCGATCGTTTCACTTCATAAGACCTCAATATATCATCAGGAGCCATGAGTAATCATTTTGTCTTGCCTGTATATGCTTTTTTGACTCTAAAGTGATGGTAGCCATTGACTTGCATTTTATGAATCACCAAGTACTACGGTTTCTGCTAAAAATCTTCTTTACTGTTCTGCTGAAGAAAAAAGTCACCTTGGATGGCTTGAGGGTGAGTAAATTATCAGCAAATTTCATTTTAGGGTAAACTGCCCCTTTAAAAACCAATGAAAAGTGTCAATTTTTAACTCCTCCTAGAAATTAGCAACTGAAAATGATCAAATCCCTCCTTTCTGTGCCGTCTTGTGCGGTGGTGCTGTAAGAGGGTAAATCAAATGCGGCACCTCTGACAGTAACACCTGTTATCATTGATTATTTCCGCTAAAGGGAAAAGCCTCAGTGAATCACCGGGAGTTTTATATTCATTTTTACAGTGTGTGGGCTTTGCACACAGGGTTGCTATTGGTAACCGCTCCACATAATTCTTTTTTTATGGCATTTTTTGCACAGGTGCTGCAGGTCCATGTGTCCATTACTGGATTCACCTTTGTCGCTTTATGTCTTGTCTCCTGAAATAATTCTTAAAATAACATGCATGCACATTGTTTTGGGGACGTTTTGATGCTCATTATTCAGCAGCTAATGTCCTGGCTTAGTGGTTAGCGCACAGTCTGACATGTTGAGCCGTGGTCCTCACGTGGGAGGCACGGGTTCAGTTTCAGACATGTCGGATCCCCTTCCGCCTCCATTCCAGCCTTTTATTAGGGATGATAATAGGCAGATCTATTTTGACACACATCTGCTGTCACCTGTCAGTCACACACAGGGTTGGCGGATTGAGTTGGTGCCAGTACTGCAGAAAGATTGCTATCATTGGCTTCAGTTTAGTATTAAAAAGATGCAGTTTTGGTAATACTGAGCGTTGGTGTTAAAGTACCTGTATGAAAGTAGCTAAGCTAACTACACTGAAGCTGTCTAAAGGGAAATGTCTCTATATATAACAAATACTATATAATAATTAGTATTTAATAATTAATTTTTAATATGTTTAATATAAAAATAATAATATACAATAAAAAATAATAATAATTAAAATAAAATTGTATTCATTTTATTAAAATACCATATAGTTATATTTTAATTAATCTAAATTAGTATTTTAATGCTACTTAATTCTGCAAATAGAGCATAAATTAGAGTGACAACAATAATTTTACTGTAATATTTCAAGGTAATATTAATGTTTCATATTTACAAATCTAAAATTTAAAAATAATAATTAAATTACAACCTAAATAATCTGAATATTATATTATTAATAATATAATTTAGTATATCTAATACTTAATCTAAAACATAAATTTTCTTAAAATATTATATTACTAGTAAAACAAATTCATTCTGCATTTGTATTACTACTACTAATAAATTTTGCAATTAAAGCATTATTTTAAATTAAGGAGACAGCATTAATTTTCCATTTTAATTTATTGTTTAGTATTTTTACTCATTTAAAATGTAAAAAATAAAAATTATTTTAAAATTATAATGAAAATAATTATAGTAAAAAATAGTAATTAAATTGTAATAATACATTTTATTAATATTATATTATTAATAATAAAAATATTGCAGTTAGATCATTAATCTTAATTTGCCATTTTAATTTAATATTTAGTATTTACTTATCTGAAATAAAAATGTAATTGAAATATAATTAATTTTATTAAAATATTATATTAAATTATATTACTAATGATACTAATTAATTCTGCAATTATCTTACTACTAATAAAAATGAATTGTGCAACTGGAGCATTAATCTGAAATAGGGTGACAACATTATTTTGCCATTTCAATATAGTATAAAACAGCTGTGCTAAATGCATCCACGGACAAAAAAAAGCCAGCAATATGTAGACATACAGTAAACTTCTAGAGTGCAGTGTTAATGAAGCGGATGGAGTCTAGCATTTCCAGCAAAGCAAACAACACACTTCTACTAGCCATGATCAAGTGTTAACTTTAGCTTTTACCCACATGTGTGTTACTCTATTTATGGTAGCGGCTCCTCACGTTCCATTGATTTACATGAAATTGCTCTCTGCCCCGAGCGATATGCTCATCCTCTCTTTGAGCGCCGGCTGCTAATGATGACATTAACGTAGCTGGAAACCTTTTTGATTATAGCGGGGGCGTGAGAGCGCGTGGGACATCACCTGTGGAATATAGATGCGCTCCAAATGGAAGTCAACTGAATAATTGCGTTGATTTAACCGTGTTCATCCAGGCAACAGAAAGGAGAATAAAGAAGGAAAAGGCTAAAGCACAAACGGATGTGTGGTATTTCTTTTTTTGCAAGGTACAAAAGCGACGACGTGCCGCCCGGAGGTGCACCTGGCGATTGAAAACAAAGTGATTGACTCGGGCCTCCAGATCGCCTCGGTGCCTTTGACAGATAGCGTCAAATACTGCCTGTGAAGACAGAACGCCCTTGCGGTAGTTAACATCCAGAGAGGATTCGCGCTTATTGATAGCTACACAAAAGGTGCTGAGCACAATGTCTGGCGAAGCCTCTACAAGCAAATAAAAATTGCTTTACTGAGCCCTCCAAAGGTGACAAAAAATGTCAGGCTTGCCAGAAGATTCATTTCTCGTCTTTTCAATTTATTCCAGTTAGAGTGTTATTTTTTCCCACTGCTTTTGTTCTTAGCTGGTGCTTGTGTGCTTTGAATGTTTTGAAAGCGCTAATGAAAATGGAAAACTGAAGTCATTAGAAATGACGTGTTTCTGGTCAATTAGAAAGCACAATGCGGTAATTGTGAACATACAGCAGTGGCAATTTAACACATACATTACGAGTCCTTGGGATCTTTGTCACTGACTGATGATGAAAAGGTTATGCTTTGCAAGTTCTCAAGAAGGCGCAAATGTATCTAGTGCAATAAATCACTTTCTTAATCAGTATTTTGTCATGTTTTCCAGCAAACATAAAGCATCTTTAAACCAAGATAAATCAGTAAGTAGTTTTCACTGAATACATCTTAAATGAATTGTTTCCAGATTTTGTTGTTGTTTTAAGCACAAATTTGATAATATGCTTAGCCTATTTGCCAGTGTGGAAAGAAAACAAGACAAGAAAATGCTGATTACAAGAATGGTTTGCACTTTTTTATTCACTTATATGTATTTGTACCGATCTTGACGATTAATGTAAATGAGTAGTTCACCCAAAAATGAATATTGTCACTCCAAACCTGTAGGACTTTCTTCTTTTGAAGGTTATGCTGGGCATTATTTTCCATGTTACGCTATATAAACATAATCAGGCAAAATGACAAAAAGCTCCATAAAAGAATCTTAAGTAGTCCATATGACTAATGTACTATATTTCAAGTCTTATGATGTCGTTTTATGATAGTTTTGTGTGAAAAACTCTATATTGGTGTCAAATCACATCAAAGTTGGTGAGAGAAGTAGTGATGTCTGATTTGTGAATGAATCTTTTCTCTTGAGTTTGATTCTTTCGATTGATTCTTTGATCCAATTCACAAGAGCAGACTGAATGATTCATTTACAAATTGATTCGATCCAGGTCTTGAATTCAAATTATGGTAACACTTTAGAATAGGGAACACTTATTCACTGTTAACTACGACTTTTCCCTCAATGCATTCTTAATTTGCTGCTTATTAGTAGTTAGTAAGGTAGTTGTTAAGTTTAGGTATTGGGTAGGATTAAGGATATAGAATAAGGTCGTGTAGAATAAGGCATTAATATGTACTTAATTACTACTAATAAATGGCTAAAATTCTAGTAATATGCATGCTAATAAGCAACTAGTTAAGAGACGCTAATATAAAGTGTTACCCAAATGATTAACTCAACAGTTATAGTACATGACTCATATAACTATGCTTTAATGATGCTTTCTTTGTTATCTTCACTAACTTGCGAAAAAAAAATCAACAGTGATATTCCTTTTTGTGCTCAGCAGAAGAAAGTCATATGGGTTCAAAAAAAATGACAAATGTTATTTCTGAGTGAACCATTCTTTTAAATTCTATACCTTGCAATATCGGCTAATAGGAAGCTTTGTTTATCCGCTCAAGTGTCCGGTTTTACATAGATTGAATTAGTGTCTGTCAGCTGCCTGTGACCAAAAATATCATTATGCTTGCTCTTAAGCTTGACAACTCTTCAGAAGATAAGAGTTTCTCGCTGCTCAAAGGATTCCCTTCAGTGGGCTGAAATATGAGCGGAAACTTCAAATAGAAGGAGCGCAAGGTTGAATAATTGAAAATGATGAATGCATAATGCTTTTTAAGCAGAGCAGGACGAAGCCTATATAAAAGATGAAGGTCTCGGGGATTGCGGCCGCGGCCACACCATACAGGACGCTGCATCTGGAAGAAGTCGTTCGAATTCCCGGGACGTAATGCATGAAAAATAAGGAGCCTTCTTTAATGCATAACTAGTCCATGTTATGTCCGTGCTAGATTAAAGCAGATGCGGCGACATGTATTAACATTAATGTGTGGCACTTCAGTTCTGCACCTGGTAATGACATCCCACTGGAGTTGGGTAAGGATGGACCGACCCAGTTGATTGTTGGTTGGTTGCTTCAGCAAGAGCATCATTAAAAGCAGTCCGTTCTCTCACAGTGCTTTTAGAATACAGCTCGGTTTAGAATGAAAAATATTATGGCTGTTAGGGTAATCAATAATGTTCTCTCATGTAGTCCTACAACAAAAATAAAACATTCTTTTGGTTGTTGTTCAGATATCCCCTCAATGTCAGCATAGGCCTATTTTCTAGTTTCATAATATTTTAACAAAACTTGAAAACTTGCTCTGCCTCAACAACTCTCCTTTTCAGCCCAAAACGGTAAAAAGGATTGCGAATAGTGTTTCATGTTGATTTAATTTGGCCTTCTAAGGTGCTTTTTAAGTGTCATGTAATATATAAGGTGCTTTATTTAACTTCTGTACATATTTAAGTATTCTATTTTTAATAGGCGTGTATTATTGTTTTAATTTTGTCTGAATCGAACCCTACTGTGGGTAAAAGTTACATTGTTTTTCATCGCTTGGATCAGATCATATATGAATCACACACAAGATCTCATATTTCTTATAAAAATATGAAATTAAAATCCATTGCTGGAATCCAGTATCTATTAAACATAAATTTGTGCTGCTTTAAGTTTTCTCAAGAAAGTATATTACTCAGCAAACACTTTTGAAGATGTTTTCCTGACTCTTTATATAAAGCAAACTTTAAAAACCTTAAAAAAAAATGTTTAAAGGTTTTTAATTTGCTCTTTATAGCATTTTGATTTGTTACTCGCTTTGTTTGTTTGTTTTTTCATTTTACATTATTTCAGAAGGCTTTGCTTGATTTATTTCTCTACTATGTTTAGTGATGATAAAACAGTCAAATGGATCGTGAATAGTGTTTCATGCTGACTTCATGCCACATTTATATATATATTAATTTTATTTTAAAACTAAAAATGTATTTTATTTTATTTTATTTTTCTTTACATAATTTTGCAATTATTTGTAATCTGTTTTTTTTTTTTGTAGTTATTTCTGTTTTATATTAGTGCTGTCAAACGATTAATCGCGATTAATCGCATCCAAAATAAAAGTTTTTGTTTGCATAATATATGTGTGTGTTCTGTGTATATGTATTATGTATATATAAATACACACACATGCATGTATATATTTCAGAAAAATGTTATTTTTGTTTAAATGATTTTTTTATTTATAATATAATTTATATGAATATAAATATAGACATGTAAATACATGTAAATATTTTCAAAATATATATACTGCATGTGTGTGTGTGTATTTATATATACATAATACATATACACAGAACACACACGTATATTATGCAAACAAAACCTTTTATTTTGGATGCGATTAATCGTTTGACAGCTATAATTTATATATTTATTTTCCATATCATTTGGCTCAGAAAGGGCTTGTTTACTTGATTTTGTTTGTTGTGCCTCTCTGCCATGTTTAGTCTGTCTTTTTTTGCCTAAATCTGTCTTTCAGTTCCGTGCGGAGGAGTTCTGACCATGCGCCGCGGGACCATTCTGTCTCCGGGTTACCCCGATCCCTATGACAACCATCTGAACTGCGTTTGGAAGGTCTTTGTGCCGGAGGGAACCGGAATCCAAGTGAGACAAAACCCTTTGGTTTTTTTCTTTTTTTGTGTCTTCTGAAAAACACTGTGGGTTATGAATAGTAGAAGTGTGTCTGATTACTTAACACTTGTCAGAGGATTCAATTATTCTCAAGGGAATCCCATTATTATTAGTTTGCTTCATTATTGAACTTTACGTATTACTGAATATTACCTTTTTTTTTCATTCCTTACAACTTTTGAAGTTTAAGCAGGTAATACTGCATTTTATAGTTATGCGATATGTTGTAATACAGGGGGAAAAATGTATTAATAAATTAATGGTCAACCAGTATGGGTTTTCAATGGCTGATACTGTATCTACTGTAATGTATAGCAGTGCTTCTCATCTGGTTTTGCTTCAGGCACCCGGTTTTGCTTAACATTGGACATCAAACACAGTACCAGGATTGCTCATCGTTATACTGCTTAGGCCGAACAATATGCAAAATTATTAACATCATATAAACTGAATAGGAAAATGTGATTCATCATCCAAACACTTGGAACAAACACTGGACCAAATGTTGATTTAGCATTAGTCATATCACCATGTGATATTAGCATATCGCCAGATTTTACCATTTGATTGAATACACAGCCTTTGACGTCCACAACAGAAGAGATGAGAGGTGTTTTCTCCTCATATTAAAGATTTATAAGCCTATTTATTTAATTATTGCATGATTATATAACTATTTTCATTTTATTATATGCATTTAGCATTGTCTTTGTCTGCCATACAGTACATGTTCCGATCACACCAGAAGTGGCTCATTTTTATTTAGATTTATATAATAAATATTTACACCTTAATTGCAGGCCTATTCATCATGTAGTCATTCAGTTGTTTCTTTGAGCCAGTTAGCAAGAGCAGACTGAATGATTCACAAATTAATCAAATATAGGTCTTGAATTCAATCTGGTCACAATGGTTAGTCACAATATTTACTCATTATTAAAATGAACATTTAAATTTGACAGACTTCACCCAGGACTTTAGTATACTAATATGTATATAAAAAATTATTTTGTAATATTTTTATGTTTTTTTCTGTAGATTACAGTTGTGACTTTTTCCACCGAACACAACTGGGACTCTCTAGACTTTTACGATGGTGTCGACAGCAATGCTCCTCGTCTAGGGAGCTATTCGGGTAAGATGGAAACTATCTGTTTTTCTCCCTAAATTTGATATTGTTTTCCAAATAACCCAAGCACACCATGTTGACTTTAATATATTCTGCAAATACAACTGTTGCGCACTCATCCCTGGAGCCATGTTTTTTTTGCACACTCTAGTCAATGTATCGCATCTGTGAAATAAGACTATTTTTTGTAACCTCATGCCGCCTGGCTTTCATCTAGAGATTTGTTTTGTCATCCAAAGCACATCAATATTTGAGCTGCCGTGGGATATCATGGATCGACAGTTTTATAAGCAGCAGGAGTGAACTCCAACTCCAAGTTTCCCTGGTGAAGCTCTCGGTATAAGTTGGAGACAGAATGATATCAGTGTAGTGCTGAAAACTCAAAGCCCTCAGAAGTCAAAGATAGATTTTAATTATTTGCTACTGAATCCTCTTAACCTTTATTTTATTTTATTTTTTATATTTAACTTTTTTATTTGAATTTTTTATATTATTTTCTTAGGGTTTTTTTTTTCATATCTTATATTTTCATATCTTTATTTTTCACAGAGCCCTCAGAAGTGAAAGACAAATTTGAATTATTTGACACTATATCCTTTCAATGGTTTGTGGATTTGTTTGCCACAATATACTTTATTTTTCAATATATACAATTTATTTGATTTTATTATGTATTAATTATTTATTTTTCTTTTGTTTTATTATTCATCTTTTATCTTTTTTTAACTTTTGGTTTAGACTTTCTATAGACTTTTTTCTTTGCGTTTCATTTCATTTTATTTATTTTTGTTTTGTTTTTGTAATCTGTTGGTGGTTATGTATATATTTGTTTGTTTTTTTCGTATATTTTCATCTCTTTGTTTTTCACAGAGCCCTCAGACGTTTTATTTATTTATTATATATATATTATTTTTTATTTTATTTATTTTTCTGTTATTTGTCATATCTTTTGGTTCAGAAAAAGGTTGTTTTCTTTAGAAAGGGTTTGTTTTGGGGTTGTGTGTGGCATGTTTACGTTTTACTATCTGTTTATCTGAAAGGCCTTTTTTCCTCTTGGTATAGACTTGGTTACAGACTTTTTGTTTTCTCTTTAAAGTAGGAGACAGAATGATATCAGTGTAGCACCAGTGACTCAGATCGAAAGAGCCCTCAGAAGTGAAAGACAGCTTTTAATTATTTGCCAGCATATCTCCTCGACCGGGTGCGAACGTCGCGTCAGCCACACAAAGCAAAATAAATATGCACTGACCTTAGCGGGTGCCATCCCTCTCAGACAAAGCATTAAGTATTGTTGACAGTTTGACGTTTAATCTGCTCGGAGGACAAATGAAGGATTAAAGGAAGTTATGGGATGGAGACGCCTCGTGCATAAAGAAGGTGTAATGGCCACGGACAAAATATGCTTGGATGCTCTTCATGTGGAAAATATGGGACCACCTCGGTCTAAATTCCCCCTGCGGTTGAAGGCTGCAAGTGTAATACCTGCTCTATTCGTCACAACCTCTTTAGCACTGAGCGTCAGCGACCGCTCGACAAATAGCCCATCATCCAGATTCCAGAGTGGCTACAGAGCATCGCTCTGCTTGATGGAGGTCACCGCAGGTTCACAAAACTGCAATAGGTCTGATCTGTCTTGTTGTGTGCCCAGCTGTAATTTCGCAATGATTAGGTGGACGGCGGCGAGGTGTGACCCAACTTTAGCGGCGACGCCACTTCATCTGTCGACCCGGTGACTCAAAAAAAAGCTGTGACATTCGTGACAGAGTTGAATGACATCCGTAGAAGCCTTGTGAAGGAATGTCACAATCCCAGCAGGATCGACTGCAGGGAGCTGTAGGAAACAATGCGCTGTTATGCCTGTCATACAAACGATAATTATTTTCTAATGCTAATTCCTCTAGGGACCACGATTCCACCCCTGCTGAACACCACATCCAACAACCTGTTCCTCACCTTTCAGACTGATATGAGCATTTCTGGAGCTGGATTTCACCTGGAATATACAGGTATGGTGACTGTGCAGTGAGAACACAAAGCAGGGTTTCCTACGGAGGCTTATTTCCGCCTCAGAATATAAAATGAAAAAGGAAATTGCAACTTTTTAGAATTTTTTCTTGTACTTCTGAGAACGAATTTTAAATTGTGAGAAAAAAAATCTGAATAATGAGAAATGAGGAAAAAGTCAAAACTGTGAGACATGAGCTCAGAAAGAAATGAAAATTTCTTTCATGCTAAAGAAATCAGAAGAAAATTCATATATTATGTGAGATATATAAAATAATAATTGTAAGAAAATATCAGAATTGTGAGAGGTAAACTGGCAAAACTGGAAGCTTATTTCCAGGAGGTTTTTGTGATTTTTTTTTTTATTTTATTTTTATTCCACAGATCTGACTTCAGATATAAACTCACAATTCTGAGACTCTATATGTGAGATTAAAAAATTGCAATTACCTTTTTTATTATTATTTTTTATTCTGTGGCAGAAAAAAGCATCCATAGTTCTCACAATTCTGTATAAATTAAAATTATTATAATTATCACAAAATAATTTTTTATTCTAAAGTACAATTGTATTAATACAGTAGTATATTTATCTCATAATTTTTTGTAATTAGATCTAATACTAAAACAATTGTATTATGTTATTATTATTATTAATATCACTGAAGTGGTGTCTGGATATTTCAGCAGCAGCAAGACATTTTATTATGAGATGAAATGCTTACCATTATATCGCAGTTCAAATTGCAATCACAGTATATGCCAAAATAAACACAATGTATATTTTTGACAGGGATAAATTGTTATTAAGTAATTTAATAAAAAACAATTCAAATAAAACACTTGTAAAAGTACTATTTATTTTATACATATATAAACATATACATTATATATTTGAATTGTTTTCCTGCATGCCATATGACCATTAACCAACAAATGAGAACTGTAAACGTGTGAATGTGGTTTTAAATTATCGAAATGTTAACTTAAAATCTGAGGGTGTACTTCAAGAAAATATTTGATGTCAAAGTTTGGGAGCCCTGCCACAGGCGACCGCAAATGAATTGAATTTAACCACAACATGAATCACGCAACATTTGTTATGAATCATTTCTCTCGCGGGGCTCCTTTGCATCTCGCAGTGTAAACGCAAATCAATTTCCATTTGTGTTGGGGAACAGTCACATTCTGACAAATGAAGAGAGTTTCCTGTGTCCTAAGCAATAGGTTTGGACTCCTGCCCAGAACCTCAAACCCCCAGCAATGGTGTGAAAGTGGGCGACCGCTACTTCGTGGGTGATGTTGTCTCGTTCCACTGTGAACAAGGATACACTCTAAAGGTGGGCGATTTCATATCATAATATGGCAGTGATAGCTTAGCGCTCTCAGCTTCAAATGCTCAGAGACATTTGCGCTCGTTCTAAAAAACTTTTTGGCTGCTCATTTTGACATTTCGCCACTGTTGCTTGCGTAATTGGCAGTGCGTTAAACAGGTGACTTATTTTCAGAACATCTTTCAGAAGAGTGACATTCAATCAAATGGCGTTTGTTCAATTATGAGCACTTGTATGTCCCAGAGGGTGATTTTTTGAAGGGTGCATTAAAATGTCTTTTTTCCTATGACTTTTATTTGTTTTTGCTACTTTCCAAATGCTTTTTGTGTGTAGATGTTATTGTTTTTACTCTTGTACCAGACCCAGACTTTTGATCTTAAAATATCAAAATGCAAAATAGCAAAAAGCAGCATAAAATATTAATTCACTTTAATTATGATAATCTAAACAATTCAGCATTTCAGTATTTTATTTATTTATTTATTTTTATGTGAAAATGATTACAACTCTGTTAGTTCTCTCCCTTGTTTTTCCCCAATTTTTCTCCAAGTTATTTTTTTTTTCAGAGGTTAACTGTGTCATTGAAAAGCTTGAGATACAATATGATGCATGTGATGTGTGAAAAAGGAAAAAGGTGCATTTGTGATACATTTTTCTGTCATTTCCATTCTATAATTTTGTAAAATTATGCAAGAAGTGTGGAAACGTTATTTGTGTGTTTTTAGGGTGCATGTGCTTAGCATGTTCAAAATGAAATTATGCAAAAATGTGAAAATAAATGCTATTTTGTGGTGTTTATTTGGAATGCATGAAGTACTAATCAAACGTCATTTTTGTAGCTACTTTGTCAAATTATGCAACAAGTGTGAACGTGAATAATATTTAGTTGTGTATGTAGAATGCATGAAATGCTAGCTATCAAATTAGCCTTAGCATATTCAAAATGTATGTTTTGTTGCTGCTTTTTGTAAAATCATGCAAAAAAGTGTAAAAAGTATTATTTAGTTGAGTGTATTTGTAATGCATGAAACAATGCAGCAGCTATGAAACAGCTATGAAATTAGCCTTAGAATGCATGAAATGCTAGCAATGTGTAGCAATTTGTATAGCTGAAGTTTGCAATTTGCAAAAAGCGTGTGTATATATGTATGTGTGTGTGTATACATATATATATATATATATAGTTGTGTGTATTTAGAATGCATGAAATGCTAGCCATGAAATTAGCCTTAGAATGTCCAAAATGTTATTTTTCTTGCTGTTGTTTTGTAAAATTATGCAAAATATATTAAAATATGATTTGCGTGTGCATTTAGAATGCATGAAACAATAGCTGTTCAATCTTAAGTCTTATCATGTACACAGTGCAATTTCTGTCACTGCAGTTTTGAATAATAATGCAGAATATATGAAAATCTTATTTCATTGTGTATATTTAGAATGCATAAATTGCATTAGCTGCAGCGTGTTTAAAATGTCATTTCCACCTTATGTGTTCGTTATATTTCAGGTAAGAAAAATGAGATGTCTTATGATCCATGTATACTGTATATACAGTTGGACGTTAATAGACAAACTAGCGAAAGTTTGTTTAAAAAAAAAAAGAAAGAAGAAAAGTATAAATGTGTCCATAGCTGAATAAGCACCTTAAAGTTCAGCGTTTGATTTTCTGTTCCTCTGTGCGTTTTATTAGATTCATTCACAGTGCCAAGGCTTTGTTATTTTTGCCCTCACTTCGTACGAGGAAGAGCACGTTGAATGATACATTTCCTACGAGTGATTCATCTTCCTTCGGAATTGGTGAGAGCTTCTTGGAAAAGTCAATATCTTTCTTCATTTCCACTCGTTGCAGGGAAGTGCATATATAACCTGCATGCCGGGGCCTGTCAGAAGATGGAACTACCCAGCGCCCCTCTGTCTGGGTATGTTTTACTTGCAGTCATTTCTCCCCGTTTGGCCTTTTCAATGAGAGCATTACCACTGCTTTAGTTCTCCGTGTCGCAATTCTTCAAATTAGTGTCTACAAACAACCTTATGTTCCTGTTAGTTGAGGAGTTTGTGCTGTTTCGTCTTATTTGATTTCAATGTAGCAGCTGTTTCATCACCGAGCGCAGAGAGATCAGCCGTGGTCTGTTAGAGCTCTATTTAATCAAATGGACTATGAAAAAGCTTTCTTCAGGCTAGATCTTTGAGGTCCTATTCAGTCTAATCTTCTTTTTTCAATTTCTCTTTTGTTGAAATCTATTAGCCTTAAACCCTTCTTCCATGTCTCATGATTTCTCGCGGCTATAACACCATCGCTCACGAGTTACTGGCCATCTAGCGAATGCTGTTCATCCAGAGCGACTTGCAGTCCGCTAATAGCAGTGACAGACGCTGCTGAACCTCAGGTTAAGGGGCCTGCGCAACAATGCAAAAGGACAGTGCGAGTTTACTTCTAATAGATGTTCTCTGACTAGATCTGGTTGTAAATGTAGACAAATGTAAGTATTTCTTTAACTTCAGTGTCATTGAAAGAGACATAAAAAGTGATTTTAATATTGCCATACAATACTATAAAAGTTCATTATTAAAATCAAAAGTTATGTCCTTTAATAATGGACCTGAGCTAACATGAACTAACAATGACGTTTTTAACTATGAAAATTTGAATCTGTTGATTATAAGTTGTTGTTGGGCTCTATTTTGAAGATTTTCAGGTAATTTAAAGGGAAAGGTCAGCCATTGGTTAAAATTTGTGTTTTTTAGCAAACCGCTTGTAAATTATTTCCATTTTACTGTATTGAATAGCAATCTTAGAAGTTACGATTCACATTTTCACTGCTAATGTAGTGCTGGAATTGCTCTAGGATTCTGGGAATAGAAATAGGTCTTTCACCCGTGTCCAAAAGATAAAAAATATCAATTGCATATCAACAGAAATTTCTATAGCTGCAAATTCAGACATTCATTATTTATATCATCTAATGTTTTTGCTAATATTTTGAGTGTATTATAACATACATGTATTTATTAATTTATCTATAAACTTTCATTCCATTTTAATTCTACTTCCTTAAATTTAGGAATTGAATTAAGATTTAAAAGATAAGCTCAGTTGAATTTGCAATCTTGAATTTGTTCCATTTGATTTGATTTGATTTCCGTGTAGCCACTGTTTCATACCAACCATAGAATACTGAAACATCACATATAGAAATTAACGATTTTTATCATTTAATTTTAATGCAAATATATAGTGGTTATGATTTGTGTGTATGATATGTTTTCATACTGAACCAAACATCAAAATGATTTCATTTATATATTGTTTTTATACAAATTTCATTCAATTTCAATTCTTCTTCCTTAAATTTAAGAATTGAATTTGGATAGAAAAGTAAAGCTGAATCTAATTTCGAATGAAGCACGACTCTGATCGGTGGTGTTCGGCACGGCCATGGCTGAAGAGTGACACTTGAAGTTTAATTGATCCGAGCTCCTGGAATGTAAACAGAAGATTCAATGTTCTCTATTGACATTTCAATTGCTGTTCTAAAGTACTGTAAATGGACACAGTGAGTCCAAGAGGTCATTCATTACATGTTTGCCAATAAGAAGAATGCAAACACAGCCAAGCGGACAGGGGGATATGCACACACTCCGGAGTAAAATCAAGGGGATATACGTCAGTCTTACATGCTTCAATATTGGCCTTTCAATCCCTGCGAGTTCTGGTGGTGTTAATTTAAAAAGTCATTATGAGAAAGCATAACCCATGTATCATTTTCTCTCAACCTCAAAATGAATGCAGCACATTTATTCCATTAGCATTTGAAAGCGTTTCTTATTGCACATCATTGCATTGTTATTTATATGTCCCAAGAACACGGGGCTTTCTTATGTGCAAATGAGTTCATTTTGCATATCACTAGATTCCGTAATGGAGTTTGGACTTGATGAATATCTGTTTGATCATTTCTTATTGTTCCATTGGGTATCTGTTCTCGGTGTGAGGTACAGTATTCTGTGCGTGCCGTCTACTGACTCTGTGCATGGCTGCTCTTGTCTTTTAAGCTGAGTGCGGGGGATTCCTGTCGGACCTGAATGGAGTCATCCTAAGTCCCGGCTTTCCTGGAAATTACCCCAGTGGACTTGACTGCAACTGGACAGTCAAACTTCCCATTGGATTTGGTCTGTATCCTGTAACTTTTGAGTTCCAGTTTTCTTCTTTTCCCCAAATAAGATTTAATTTTTATCTCCGTTGTTTATATCTCTAGACAGAATGAGATTAAATGTAAAATCTCCTGTCTTAGATGTTTCTCCCGAAGAAAAAGACCTCAGTAATCTCGCCTCATTGTGTTTTCTCTAGAGTTCGTGAAAATCCAGATATCTAATTAAGAACTTGAATATTTCTCAATTCTCCCAAGACCAAAGGATCTCAGATGCTATCATCGTAAACTAAAACCAAAACCATTAAAAATATTTTGTTACTTAAAATGAACATTAAATTAAATAAAATCTAAAAAACTGTTAGTTGCTATGCGTCATTTCTAATTTTCATTTAGTTTAAGTGGAAGTACTAAAATAAAAACTAAAACTGAAATAAAAATAAATAAAAACTAAATAGACATATTAAAAAAAAATCAAAATTGCAGAACAAAATTACTAAAACTTTTATTAAAATGAAACTAAAAATCTAAAAAATATAAATTAATTTAAAAATATTAAAAAATAATTAATAAAAACTATAAGAGTATATTAATTATATTAAATTAACATGGTTGTTATCCGCATTCATTTTAGACCTCAGTACTCTTGCAGTATGTGAACTATTATTCTATTTCTATTTGTATTTCTACTTTGGATCTTTTACCAACCAAAGGGAAAACATCTGAGACAAAACTAATAGTCAATGAAAAGTAAATAAAAGCTTCATTAAGTCATCTGAGTTATGAAACAGCAACCTAAGAAATATTTT
>JAFVLL020017530.1:5701-24029 GCA_021397915.2 Tor tambroides
GCTAGTTTTACTCAAATGAAATGGAAAAATGCTCGTAAAGTGACTCTCAAAGCAGTTCTGGAGATATTGTTCATGTATTTATGTCCTCATTGAGACTGCTGACGCTGAAATCACCGCGAGCGCCACGCGCGCTGTGTATGTAACTAGTAAACAAAACCGCGCGTCTGCTCCATTCATACAGAGCCGCGCAGAACATGCAGGATTCATATCTAAATCGACTTTTGCGGCTTAATATTTACAGATACTAGTCCATATCGTGATTTGATTTAAGTGTAATGACCTACTTTTGATTAATTCATCCAAACTTTGACAAATTCCGTCACATTCCGCGTTAATCTGTAAATTCCGTTTTTATGACTGGATTCCGCGATTCCGTCCGCGTTTTCTGCATCGCGGAAATCATAGGGCCCTAATTACGCATATAACTGATCAGACGTCAGACAAAAGAAATCTGCAAGAGATAAGACAAGACAGTTTGGGTATATCTGCATTAGGTAAACAAACAGGTTTCGGTCACTGTGTTAACATTCAGACCCCTCTATCAGAGACAGAGATAAAGTTGATGAAATCATCTAAATCGATCAAGCATGAGATGAACGTTACATAAAGGTGATGCGTCATGATGCGGAAACAATTCGCATTAAATCCAAATTAAGTTTGAGATTAAGAAACACATTAAAAACTAATAAATAATCAATTAACCCATCTGTTTCATACAAAATAATCGATTAAAATAGACTTCAGTCAGTTTAGACCAGTCAAACCTTGTGTATGAAACATATATATATAACGTTACCGGCTGAAAGACAACTCAAATAAATCATTTTCAAGAAAACGTTTTAAAAGCCTCGTAAGTGACTTATTATGAGCGCTGTTGTTTAAAAACACTTAGCCAGTTAGCACAACACATCAACACGCGATAATAAACGAATCGGGAAAACATGTTATTAGTACCATCACCATAAATATATAAGTTTATTCTGTTCAAGAAAGCTAGAATAAATAATATGTTATGGTATTTAAAGACAACATTTCCATTTAAGCGGGTCCGACTGTCAATAACCTACATGACATGTTTACCAAACACGTCTTCCGCCATTAACTGCAGCTATGACACACTCATCATAACGAAAGCACGACAAATAATGTGAAGGTCAAAAAAATATTACCCGTGGAGATGAACAGCAGCGTGAGAAGCATCGTGACTTCAGCAAAGACTTCTCCCGAACCGCAGTGTCGTGTTTTGGATCTTGTCAGTGCTCGGATGCTGGTGGTGTTTATGCTGCAGTGACTCTCCCGGGTCGCGTGATGAGGCTTTATGCTGATCTCACTGTCAGCTGACCGCTGCGCATGCGCACGTCGAAAACACTGTCGAAAAACGCAATCAAAGCTCTTATCGTTTGAACTTTGTATTTTTTTTTTTTGTTGTATTTTGAAGTTTTACATTGTATTCATGTGATTTATGTCTTCCTTTATTTATATACAACTATAATAGCTATAGAGTTTGAAGTCAAAAGCCACATTGTAAAAATAATACAAATATATACAAAATTATACAAATGCTTTTTTTTTTGTTTCAAAAACCTAAATTAGAATAATTTTGGTGAATTCTGCCCCTCGACTAATATTTAAATATAATCGTATTTTCTATAGATTTCTGGGTTAACAATGTTTAAATTTAACCCAGAAGTCTACACTAGAATTTTAGTGATAAATTCATGTTGTGAGAACTAGTCCATATGGCGTCATAACATGCCCTGCTAGTGTCACACAATTTCAATGTGTGTTAATAAGTAAATTTCCATTTGCATGATATTACCATGTTTTTTGGACTTGCACTCTTGTTGTGCCATGGTAATCTTTGAAGTACCTTTGAGGATAACATTAAATATGAATATAATTTCCTCTTGAAAATATACTGAAGTATCGTGTTAATATATTCCGATCTAATACCCTCCAGCTTTATCTATAATTAAAGTGCACTTGGATCATTTACCCTTTGTGTGTCTTTTTACTTAAATCTCAGTTCCTATGTTCTGAGAAATTATTATGATGACTGTTTTGCATAGCTTGAATAAGGGAAGAAGAAAGAAGAAAATATCCTAATGTTATAGAACTGGTTTACATGTGGTTCATCCCTAAATTTAAAAAAGTTGGTTATATCAGGTTTTCAGCAACAATAATTCTATACTGCAGACTGAGAGTTTAATTTACTTCATTCCATATTAATGTTTCTTTTATCTAAAATTGTTTTGACTAGGAACAGCTTGTCCAAAAATAATAATAATACTGAAATTAAACTGAAATGCGACATGGCTCCATTCTATATATAGACTATATCAAATGTAACCTGTCCATTAAAATCCAAAGTTCTGACATGCTGGTGGATGAAAGATTTGATAACAATGCTTTAGAATATGTTTTTGGACACCTCTGTAATTTTAACTCGTTAATAAAAGATTATAAGACAATTTTTTAAAAATACCTTAAAAGAAGAACCCCTAACTATGTTGGTGACATTAGTCAAGGCCAACATCTCTATAAGATAAAGATGAATAAAACCACTCATAAGAAACGAGATTGAAAAACAAAGCATGTTTACAATAAAACCCAGAATGCTATGATAACAGACTGAGAAAAAAAAAACTTTGTATTATTTGTCTTGCTTGATTTGATTTTGAATTGATTAAACACTTTTTGTGTGTAAACTGGCCATTTATTTTATGTTCTCTAAAAGTTGAAGCTTTGCATACAATGAACTCTAGTGGTGAGAACAGCACTTCTCATGTTACAGTTATCTTGAGGAGAAATCACTTAAGGTACAGCTTTCCTCTACAACACTTCATTGTATTTCTTTATTTCTAAGTCACTTTTGTGGAAAAGCATGACTGTCATAGACTGAGATAAACAACTTCATTTTTATGTTATTTATTTATGAGCACGTAATTATTGAAGCAGAATTTGTCATATTAAAATTAAATACTCCAAAAACGCTGATCCCGCAAAGAGGTCATATGTACAGTTCTTTGTGGAAAAACACATCCCACAATTAGCTGAAGTAAATGCTTTTCTCCAAAACTATAAAAAGGATGCTGATAGCTTGTCTCCTTGCAAAAGTCCATTCATCATAATCCAGCAGATGATGCCATCTACACAGCCCTAGGGGGAAAAAAGACAAAAATTTACTTATGGCACATGTAACAGAACAAATACCATCATCATCAACAACAATCGTATTCAAAAATGACACAAAACTCCAACCAAATTGGGAACTTTGAGCTCAAAAGCATTTGAACACCTCAGTGCAGATTTCATTGCATATCAAAGCAAGTAGCACCTGAAAACAAACAACGTTAGACCTAGAAACAACTTCAATTTTTACATTTTGGTAATGAATTTAACCGACTTCTGATGATCATACAGTGATGTTCACACAAATGTCCTAGCAGTTCATCACATTAACTCCAATAAAGTCCAACTGCTACTTCATTTTGAACATTGTTTTATCTTAGTTTCTTTTTTCCTCTCTAAACACATCATCCCTACCCTCAAAGTAAAAACAGATCAGGAAAGCACTGCAATTCTCACATTTATCTGGATGTGGCACTCTTTGCTTTCTCAGCTTGTGTTCCATAGCACTGCCCCTTAGGAAGCTCAATGTCTTTCTTTAAAACTGTCGGGCGCAGCACGTCAATGTCCCGTTCAAGGTGATCTAGCAGCTCGCTGACGATCTTCGGCGAGGCGTGGAAGTCAATGGAGAAGTATCCTCCGTGCGTGTGGCGAGAGTCGTGTTTGGAGATCTTGTAGGGCAGCCTGCGCTCGCCGAGGTTCTCCAGAGCCCTGACCACAGCGCCGCGCTCCAGCAGCGTCTCCACCGTGCGCCGCAGCACCGCCGCCGTCTCCGGCCTCTGCATCGCCTTCAGGATCACACACAGCTCGTACCGCGGCATCTTCCGATGGAGACCACAGAGTTTTTATCAAAAGTAAACGACTCTCAGTAGAAAGCTGTCACAGAGGTGCATGTGTGTCTTCAAGGAGACACTGTGGAGGTTAATGTAGTGCTCCACCTACAGCATGGGAGTGTTATACTTTATACCTCATGATGACCTATCATAGTTTGTTGTTGCAAGATATGGGATCATTTCAAAGCAGTTTCTAAAAAGTAAAATATTACGAAGCACAAAAAAAAGAAAAAAAAAAAAAGAATTAAAGCTAATGTGTAAACACATAACAATATCAAAACTGTATAAATGTATAACATTTTTATAGATGGGTTAAGTTCATAATGAATATTGTGGCTTTGCAGCAATTTTTAAAAAGTAAACCATTACGAAGCAGAAAAAAACAATTAAAACTAATATGTAAAAACACAACAATATCAAAACTGGAAACGTATAACATTTTTTATAGACCTTATAGTTAACCCTATGAAGCCTACTATATCATTTAAAATGTAAATATCAAATATCAGGGTGTTGAGAAATATTTAGGCTATTAATCATCATTGCATTGCATTGCATAATATAATTTGCCTAACATTAAATAATCTTAAAAAGACATATTGGAGGTAAGGAATGGCAAATGATATTTATACTGCTATAAAGATCTTAATGATTTGCATTAAAGCTATCAGAATTTTATTCTGACTTCGTAGCCATATAAATAATAACTTATACCAGAATATACCAAACTGTGTATTTTTGATCAGTTTGGGCTTCCAAATAAAACTGAGGTGATTTGAGTGTGAGCTCCTTATCTCACTATATAGGCCATAAAAGCCTGATGTATAATATATGATACAAAACATAAAAAACATGTTGTTTCAATAAACTGCTCCATATATTAAACTAAATAAATAAAACAAATCTGATTTTCAACTATTTGTTGCATTAGAAACAAATTAAGATAAATAACATGTAGAATATATACTGTGGGCTCAGTAAGTTTTTTAATGTAACATTCTTCTTTGTACTTGCCAAACAGGCAGCAAATAAACAATATTAATATTTCTAACTGCGTTTTTTTTATTAATGAAAATCAAAAAAACGTACAAACAAACAGGCTTTAAATGAACAAAATTATGACATATCAGAAAAAAAAAACAATTGCAATATTTTTCTAACTGCGTAATGCAATCGAATAAGTAGTGTGACGCACTTATTGTGCGCCATTTTCCGCGACTCCACGTGACGGTGAAATATCGCGCTCCTCCTCCACACAAGTGCAACGAAGATGGCGCAGGACGGTACGGTGTCTAGCGATCTCTACCAGCATGTATACTCGTTTCTCGTGGAAAATAAGTTCGCCAAGGCCGCGAAAGAGTTTTTAAAGCAGGCTAAAGTGGTAAGAGCTCTTTTACATGTTTATTATAACTCCTCGCGTGCGCGGGAGTAGTGGTGGTGTAACGTGTCTGTCGGCGCGCGGAGTTCTGCTCACGCGTGGGAACGGACACGCAGTTTGTGTGGAACACGTGTTTATGAACTCAAGTATAGGATGTGTTTAAATACGGTTAATTTCTGCTGCCGGTCTTTGTATTATTTTGACCTGTGTCCTTACAGCTTAGTTTTCTTACGCATTTAACGTGTTTTTTCCGTACAAAATTAATTATTCATCACGATTCTTTTAAGATAGGCTTTTTTTTCAACAGGTTGAGTGCTGTCTGTTGTCTTTATATTAAGAATAATAAAATTATGCAGCATAACCGATGACAAACAAGAAAATGGAAAGGGAGAACAAAGGCCAAGGGTAATCAAATTAAACAAGAAATCAAAAATGTCAAATTAGCCAACATAAATGATTCACACACGTGTTGTGTGCTTTTTGATTCAAAGTGTCTCTGCCTCTAAGAAGATTATAAAATTCGAGTTACTACTACAAATTGTACTTTTTTATATTGTATTAACATTTAAAGATTTAAGTTTTACAATATTTAAATTATATACAATATTATTATAATAAACAGTTGTTTCATCTCATTAGAAACCTCAAGACCAAAATGAGGACAGTCTCCTGGACATCTTCAATTTTTGGGTGAAGTATGTACAAGCTATGTCTTATTATTGTTTGTATGGTAGCTGTAGTGCACTCTTGGTCATAGACCTGTAGTTTTGCTGCCATTTCCAATGTTGGCTTGTAATTACTGTGATCTGTTTGCTCAAGGTCTCCAGAAACCAAAAAACGTAAAGCGGTCACCAGTGGCCCTGCGGCAGTCAATGGCCCATCAGCCAAGAGAGCAAAGAAAGATGCAGTGAGTTCAAGTAGTGAGGACTCCAGCAGTGAAGAGGAAGCTGCAGCACCTGCCAAGAAAGTCGTACAAGGTACATGGCTCTTTTTTTTTTTTTAATGTTGATTGTCATATGCTCAGCTCGCTGTATTTACTTTTATTAAAAAAAATAAATCTTACTGACCCCAAATTTTGGGCAGTAGTGTATGTTTAAACACTGCATTAAGTATTTAACTTAAATATTAATAATTACTAAAGCATTTAACTAAATGTTGTGTATTTAACAGCGAAAGCTCCTGCTCCAAAGAAGCCAGCAGCTGTAGCTGCTAAAAAGAGCAGCAGCTCTGAAGACTCCAGCGACTCAGAGGATGAAGCTCAGACTAAAACAGCAGCAAAGGTCAGGAAGCTGCATGTTGTTTACATGAGCATGTGTGGTATGATTCTGCTTAGATGTCTCTTCCTAAATCTGGATCTTGTTCATTTGTTGCACAGAAGCCTGCAGCTGTGAAACCTGCTGTTCAGCCTGCAGCACCAGCCAGGAAGAAAGACACCAGTTCCAGCAGTGAGGAGTCAGACTCTGATGAGAAGCCGGCCAAAACTCCAGCAACAGGTGAGCTGAAGCATGGGTTCATATTCAGGTATAATTGCTCAAAGTAAGTTACATGTTCAAAGCGGTGATCTGTGGTCTCCAGGAGCAAAGGCCAAGCCTGTGGCAGGGACCCCTAAAGTGTCTGCAGCTCAGAAGAAACAGGACAGTAGCAGCAGTGAGGACAGCTCTAGTGAATCTGAGGATGAGGCTCCAGCTAAGGTATTTTAACGTGTATATATTATAACTCCAACATTATCATGCTTCAGAAATCTATTTTATTTTTTCAAAAATTCGTTTTCAGTTTGTTGTATTACTGGTTTCTGTTTTAATAGTTAGATAAAATTTTAATATGCAAAAATCTAATCAATTGAATTTACAAAAATGTAGTAATTTGTGAAAATTGTAATAATATAGCCTATGAAACGTTTTTTATTTTTTTTATTTTTTCAGAATAAAAAAAGTCAATTATAATTGTTAAAATTAGTTAATTTAGTTCCTTTTATTTTCCTCTTACTTTTTTACAGGCAGCAGTAAAAGCACCAGTCCCAGCCAAGACCCCTCCAGCTAAACCTGCGGCCCCTGCTGAATCCAGCAGTGAGGAGTCATCCTCAGATGAGGAAGATGCCCCTCCTACTAAGAAACCCAAGACTGGTATTACTACTTTTTTAATTAAGAAATTAAGAAATGGAATTTGCTGGCATCTATAAGTCTTCCCAAACAACTAATTATTGTGATCTTGGACTTTATACTGACAGCTATCACCATGGGTGTGGCATTAAGCTTTATTCACCAGATCATGTGATCTCAACATAATTAAACTGCTTTTTTGGGCCACGAATAAGTCCTAGGCATGCCTTATTTGAACATGTTAAGAAATCTTATGAGACAAGAGTGAGTTTCTGAAACAAACATGAAATTGAAGAGTGTCTCTATTTACAGGACAATTCAATGCCGTCCCGCCCCCTGGAGCACTGACCGCTCCAGTCAAAGCCCCTGGTAAGAGTTTGAGGTGTCCTTTGTCATGTACTACAGCAATAAGCCATGAGAGGCTGTGCATTACAGTGCTTTTTAGTTATAATGGTTGCATTATTAATAATCAAAGTAAACATTTGTCCATGGGTTTTTAAAGACCTTCAATGATTTGTAGCAGCATGGTACATTAATATAGAATTCAATTTTATGTATTTTTATCAAGTAGCTGTAAATTATATTTTTAATCCAGAAAATGAATCATTTTATGACAAACTGTATTTGTATAAGCACAGTACGAAAAGCTTGATTTCAGCACAAAAAAAGCTAAAAATGATGAAGATTATAGCACCGGCTAATTTGCATGTCTGGTCCAAAGATAGACTTTTCCTTAAGAAAAACATAAAACATTAAACTTTAAATCAGCTGAAAGTTAACATTTCAAAGTTAAGAATCCTAACACTTTTAGATTTTTTTTTCTTGAATAATCAATCTTAGAGTTACTATTATTTTTATACAAGCATGTAAACATTAGTTTTACATATGAAATATAGTTGTTGTTGTTTTTTTTTTGGGTAATTTCTTAAGTTTTCCTATTATTTGTTTCCCAGCAGCTCCGGTTAAGACTGCAACTCCCAAAGCTAGTGCTAAAAAGGACTCATCCAGTTCTGACAGCTCTGGTACTGCCCTCTCTGCAGATTATCACCAAAAATTTGTTTTTGTTGCAGAAAGTGCTAATAAACTGCTTTCTTTTTCTCAGATTCAAGTTCAGAGGATGAAGCAAAGAAACCAGCTGCCAAAGCTGCTCCGCCTAAAGCAGCCCCAGCTAAGAAAGCACCTACAAAGGTTGCTCCTGCTCAGAAAAAGGACTCTTCAAGTTCTGATTCTTCAAGTTCAGAAGACGAAGCAGCAAAGCCAGCTGTCAAAGTCACACCGGCAAAAGCTGCATCTGCTAAATCTACACCTGCAAAAGTCGCTCAAACTAAAGTCACCCCTGCTGCAGACAAGTCTTCATCTTCGAGCTCTGAAGACTCTGACGATGAGGAGGAGGCCAAGAAACCGGCAGCTAAAGTCGTCCCGGTTAAACCTGCGCCAGCCAAGAAAACGCCAGCTAAAGTCAAGCCCACTGCAAAAGAATCGTCGTCATCTAGCTCTGAGTCTGAGGAAGACAAACCGGCCACAAAACCAACCCCAGCCAAGGCTGCTCCTGCTAAAGCTGCTCCTCCAAAGACAACCCCTGCTAAGAAAGATGATTCCTCAAGTTCAGGTCAGTTATCACATCACATTTGCATTTAATCACTATTTACTTGCCTTCATGTTGTTCGAGCATGTATGATTGGTGATAATGGAACAAAAAAAGGAGGGGTTTTTGAAGAATGTTCATGATGCTCTTTTTCAATACAAAGAAAATGCAATTTCTGGTGTCTATACCAATTTTTCTGAAGCTTTAACCTTTATTTTTTGGTCATTTGCAATTAGAAATATTTAGAAAAAATCTAAAGTAATACAGGTTTGAAATTCAAAAGATCTAGGGAAATTGAGTATTACCATTTGAGTGCTGTTTATCAAGATTGTATTAGCTTACAGATCTATTTTATATCCCACAGATTCAGACAGCTCTGAAGATGAGGCACCGGCTAAACCAGCAGCCACGTCCAAGCCTTTAAGCACTCCTAAACCTGCAGCCAAGCCTGCTGAATCCAGCTCTGACTCAGACAGCTCTTCAGATGAAGAACCTCAAAAGAAACCTGCCACAACACCGGTATCCAAACGTGCTGCCCCAGCAAAATCTGCCGCAGCCAAACCAACTCCTGCAGCCAAACCGACTGGTAAACCAGCAGAAAGCAGCTCAGACTCGGACAGCTCGTCAGAAGATGAGGAACCGCAAAAGAAAGCCACCACCGCACCAGTATCCAAACCTGTGGCTACCTCTGCTAAATCTACCTCAGCCGCTAAACCTTCCGCTAAAGCAGCTGAAAGTAGTTCCGACTTGGATAGCTCATCAGATGAGGAGCCACAAAAGAAAGCTGCCGCCACACCGGTATCCAAACCTGGTACCCCAGCTAAACCTGCAGCTAAACCAGCTGAAAGCAGTTCTGACTCTGAAACCGACAGCTCTGACTCTGAAGATGAGACTCCAGCTGCTAAGACAGCTAAACCAGCAGTGGCTGCTACTACTAAGAGCCCTGCCTCTGCCACCAAACCACCTGCTCCAGCCAGTAAGAAAGCAGCTGAGTCCAGCAGCAGTGATTCGGACAGTTCCAGTGAAGACGAGAAGGCAAAGACTACTGTGACACCCAAAGCAGCAGCAGCTAAGCCGGCCGTGACTCCAGTTAGCGCAAAGAAAGCTGAGAGCAGTAGCTCTGAATCTGACAGCTCAGACTCTGAGACAGAGGCAAAGAAGACTCCCGCAAAGCCTGCAGTCATCAACGGAAAAGCTGCTACAACAAAAACCCCCACCTCTGCGGCAAAAACTCCAGCAAAAAAGACAGAAGAGTCTTCATCCTCGAGTGACAGCAGCTCTGATGAAGAGGAGTCGCCTAAAGCTCCAGCTGTGAAAACACCACCTGCTACAAAAGCACAGGCTGCTAAGGCCAAAGCAGACAGCAGCTCGTCTGAGGATTCTTCATCGGAGGAAGAGGAAGCGACGGCCAAGACTCCTGTCACAACAAACGGTATTCGCAGTGCTCAGTATAATGGATATCAAGATGTTTTTCGTGTTGCTAGTTCCCAGCCCAGTTCTTATTCATTTCAATCCATTACGTAAATGCTTAAAATCAGAACTTGTCAAATTTCACCTGTGACACTCCAAAAAAAAAAAGAAAAAAGTAAAGTACCACACATACAATAGTCTCGAGACGTATTTTTAAAAAGTTTAACTTGTCATGTTTAACTTGTCCATTGCAAGGTAAGTGCAATGGAAAAGTCTGTTTTCTTTATGGTGTTTAATATGACATGTTCTGAAAATGTGACAATATGCAACAGTCAAAGATGTACATCTAGTGCATGTTTACATAGTAAAAACATTTGAAGCGCCACAGTTCTGTTATTGCCATGTTTTGACTAAACAACGCAGCAGAAAGTTGCATCTGTGTGAGTTCTGCTGACTAACAAAAACATTCAAATGTAACCCCATCTTGTGATGTGTACCACTTATAGGACTGCCTTAATTTGACAGCCCTGTAGAGTTCGCAGAACACTCAAATCACAATCAAAAAAAGAGTCGCTAAGCTAACAATGTGATGTTTTAACAAGCTTGAAAATGCACATCCCGTGCGAATGTTATGGTCAGTTTTTATCAATACTACTTTGGTATTGAATTATTTGCAGTCGATGTTCTTCTGGCTTTGTCTGCCCTCTTGGATAAAAATGAGTAGCACACCTATGATGACTTGAATTGCCTATGTAGGATGCTCAGTTTGCAGTGGAGCCCATCCAAACCAATGTCATATCACTTGTGGCAGGTCAAGTCAACACACTCGAATTAGCTTGGAAGAGAGGGCATTTGTTCCATCTAGGGCACGGTGTCATGCTGCCACATCAGTCTAAACTGTTGATATTTATCTTTCTTCTAAAGCGTTTAGCCTTCAGCACTATTATAAACCATTCACATTTTGTTTTTCGGTTCTCTCCTCTGATCGCAGGCACAAAGAGCAAAAAAAAGGGGAAAGAGGAAAAAACGACAACACCCAAGAATAAAATCACCACATCCACACCTCAGACTTTTCCCAGAACCAAACAGAAGGTAAAGGTCGATTGTGAGCATGTTTGTTTTGATGTTGGCTCTTGTACAGTGCATATTCAAACACACCCAGGGGTCAAATTGGGAATCTGGAGGTGTGTGATTGTAGTTCCAGGCATAACATTGAAGTCTATATGCTAGTATTTGTTGATCCAGTGAGTCTTGCTTTTAATACAAGTGTCACTGGTGCTTCACAAACTGAGTTTGAGACCACAGCCCGAAATTGAAATTGTCATTCACTCACCATGTTGTTCCAAACCCAAGACTTTTGTTCATATTTAAAACACAAATGAAGATATTTGAATGAAATCTGAGTGATTGCTGTGCCACTGCATTGAAAGCCTCCACAAAAACTGACGATCCGAAAGGTTCAGAAACGCATTGTAAAAGTAATCCATATGAATCAAGCCGTTCAGTCCAAGTATTTTATCAGAATTAGGTTTCTGTCTGATAGACAGCTGCTATTTAAGGAAAATACAAGTTCATATCTCTTAGCAGAAGAAAACAATTCCTCATTCTGCAGACATTACCCACACCGTTTGCTTATGCACTTGTGCTTAAATGTATTTTCTGTCTGTTTCTCTGTTGTGTGACTTATAAAGGAAAGCAATGCTCCTTTCCGTAGAGTAAGAGACGAGGAAATTGAGGTTGACCCCCGCCTGGCCAATAATTCATTCGACGCAAAGGTAAGACGATAACCGTGAAAGCATATTAGGTCAACGTTTTACAGTGTATAGTGCTTGAATTCATTTGACTCTGTTATCTACTTCTAGATGGGAGCCAACGATGACTGGGGCCAGAAGGCCAACAACGTGCTTAAATTTACTAAGGGCAAATCTTTCCGTCATGAGAAGACCAAGAAGAAGCGTGGCAGTTATAGAGGCGGCGCGATCTCCACCTCAGTGAACTCCATTAAGTTTGACAGTGACTGAAATCATAAACTAAATGAACTCTCCATGTCTGTCTGTCTTTCCCATTTGTTGCTATATCAGCTCTAGCAAGCACTGTTTTGACCCGTCTACCCTCTGTTCCTGCTCGGCTGCTGGCGTACTACTGACGCTGTTCTGCTGTCAGTACTGTTGGGCCGGCTTTGACTGAAGAAGGCAGGAATAGAGGGGGTTGATGAGGTGTATGGTCAATTTTTACATTGAATCTTCCATACAGTTAGACACGGTGACCACATGGTGGCGCCAATTCATTGCGTTTAGGCCTTTTGATTAGCTTGTATGTAAAATATGGTTTTGGCTTTACTGTAAAATGTTGCTTAAAGTTGGCTTGACCAATTATGTATGGTTGTTCTAACAGGTAATTGTTAATATACTAGAAATGACAGAGTGATTTTCTTTTTTATTATTATAAGTCAAAGAAATGTCATTGTTATGGTTGTGTTATCATTTTATGAGCCTGGTGATTTGTCTCATTTAAGGAAGCTGTGTAGTTAATGACTCCGCCCACTGGAAGACCACCCTTAAAATAACACATGAATCATCCTCATTCGGTTTTAGTTTTAATATTTTATGGCTTCATATCTATGTTACGCAGGATTTTGTAACTCGGTCTCCTTTATGATCAGTCTCATAACTATAATTAAATCTTGGGCTGAAACTCAATTGTCTGTTTTTGGCCAAATTTGATCACGTTCTCTCAGAAGCTCAGCTGTGTGCTGTTCAATTTTGTATGAGGATTGCAAAAATGTTGTATATCAATAAACAAGTTTAATCCATACTAATGAAATCTTAGGTTTTTAACTAAACAGTATGCCAGGAGTAAGAGAGCTGCAAGTAACCAGTCTACAGGTTTACTCACTGAACTCTGTTATTTAAGTCTTTCTGGAAATGAAGGATGTGTTGAGTAGGTCTACCTGAGGTTGTGAAGATCGGAGCCATTGTCATATCAACTACCAGCCAATAAAGAGACATTTTAGGATATATAAGGTTTTATAATATTGAATATTTATCTGATATTTACAACTGAGTGTTCAAAAGATTGTCAAAGGTATAGGATGTTGTAAAAGGGATGGGGTCAGTGTCTACACTGATGATAATTTCAAAATGTACAAGGTTCTTTGATAATGCAATAAGATTCAAATTGTTAACATTTAATACATTAGTGTCATAAAATATCAAATGAATAAATTTTATTGATAATTTCTACTGTTAGATGTTTTGATTTCATGTAAGAATTAATGAAGTTGTATATTTATACAATTTAAACAGCTATGTAATTTTTAGTTTTTGATAAAATTGTGAATCTGTTGACAGTTGTTAGTACATTTGGTATTGAAATATCAATGAACACATTTTTTAAATGTTAATTTCTCCTATTTGATGTTTTAATTTCATGTATGAATTAGTGATATTTAACTAATTTACGAACATTTATATACACTCAATATTAAATTGTTTATTGTCAGTTTGAGATACCTAAAGGCATTAATGAATTGAAGCTTATTGTGAAATGTTGCTTTTCATGCTGTTAGATTATAGTATTCTCTCCAGACGAACAAAAAGCTAATGGGACAATTCATAAAAAGTACCCAGAAGCCTGCCTAGATCTGTGGCTGATTGCATAAACTCTATGAAATGGTTTTACCAGTTATCTAATTTCTAGCCATCCAAATTAGTTTTTTTTATTCTGCTTTTGTCAGTTACATAAAAACTTTGTTTGGTCTAATGTGAATCCAAAACATCAGCCTATTTCTTATGACATCTAACATAGTGGCTGTGTTTATGGCTCACTTGTTACTGGCTCCAAGTGAGAAACAAAGACTTTAATTCAAATATTAAGTTCTGCTTACCTTTTTTTTTTTTTTTTTTTTTTTTTTAATTTCTTCGGTTTACTCTTCTTGAATGAAGTGTGAGAGCTGGCAGACACATCTGCAGCATCATGCATTAATACAACAGGAAGTTCACAGTCAAGCTCCAGATTCCTCCAGCCAGCTCTGCTGTAAGTTTAATAAGTTTATTGTTTATCAGAGATCTATGACAGATGGTGACTTGAGAAGTTTAATGTGATGATGAAAGAGGCTCATGGGTATGTTCTTACATTCGCACAGAAGAAGAGCTGTTAGTTATTCAGCAGGGAGCAAATGCTAATTCACCTCAGATAAATGTAATGCTGCCCTGGGGTAGACGTCTAAAACACGGCTCATACTGCAGCAAAGTGAAATTAAATTATATAACACTTAAATTCACACACACCTCACCTTTACCTCTAAGTGTCTATTTGAAGCATGTTTCTTATTCATTAATAAAAATATGCAGTCTACTGAATTGAGCTCTTTATCATTTTTATAGTCTGAATTAGGTTCTAACGATGGTTCTGATATTATATATATATATATATATATATATATATCAGAACCATCGTCTTAGGATAGTATTTTCACCAACAAAAAACAAAACAAAACTTTTTTGTTGTTGTTGTTGGTGAAAATACTATCCTAAGACTTTTGCAGAGTACTGTATATTACATTTTTTATTCCCATAAATTCTGACTGGATGAGCCGCATTTAAATTAGTTGTAAAAAGCTAATAAACATGTTAGTGTTCATTTTTCACATTACATTACATAAGCAGCCTAGTGAGCCTACGGCTAACCAAGAATATTTATTTTTATTTTATTTTTGTTTTCTTTGTGCACAAAAAGTATTTCTCGTAGCTTTGTGTTCTGAAGATGAACGAAGGTCTTACGCGTTTGGAATGATATGAGGGGGACTAATTAATGACAGAATTTTGTGTTTTTGGACACGATTCAGTGTTCAAGTATGACCTATATGTATTAGCATATGTACAGTACACACCTTCACCTTTCTGTGACCATTGGAGGGATTTAAGTCCTAATCAAATATTCTCAAACCCCCTCATCATTTGACTAAATAACACAAATACACAGACTTCAGTACTGTAAAATGTTTTAATAGTATCATTCTTTCAGCATCACTCTTATACAGCCATTCAACAATGAGATTTTCAAAATATTAATGCAGCTTATAACAAAATGGAAATTGCTTGTTGTTGCTGGATGCTAATAATTCAGTTCTGGAGACTGAGACAGATTTGACAACAGGAGTGCAAAACGGTGAGTGTTTTAAAATCAAAGCTGAATATTTTTATAATTATCTGAGTAAGTCCTAACATTCATTTCAGACCGATGGCACTTGATGATGATCTCTCGCTGTTGTGTTTTCACATGCTACAGTCTCACATTCTAGTGTATGTAGAATTGTGCATTCAACTCCAAAACTGGCTGACAGCAAGAAATAAATACAAGATAGTGAGCTCTGTCTGGATGTTGAGTAGAGTTGCAGGTGCCCGAGGAAGAGCAGTAGTCATTGTAGCATGCGTGTTGTCTTCCAAAGGAGTTCATCCCTTAATGATTAATTATACTCCATATGGAGCGTAACATCAGGGGACAGCCGTCGTCTCAGCCGTTACTGCTGCTTCGGCATGGCAAAGTCCCAGGCAGTATCCTGGGCACACTTCCACATGGCGCGCACCAGCCGGGTGAAACCCATATCCTTGGGCTTCTCCAGCCCACGCATCAGCCGCTGTTTCATGATGGCGATAAACTCCTTATTACTCAGCTCCCCATTTCCTAAAAAGAAGAGCAAATTAAATAGAGTGAGTGTGAGAGAAAAATATGATGAGTAATTATCACCGTCAGTGCCGCCCAACTCCACATTCTTATCAACCCTCAGCAGAATTTAAAGTACTGATGCAGCAGGTCCAGTGATGGGCTCATGTAATTCTACTTGTTAAAATACACCCATTAAAAACAACAATAACAAATACAATAAAAATACGATACAGTATAACTCATTTCCAATATTTGTTGAATAAAAAGCACCATGCTCAAAAAAAAACACTGAAAAACAAAGAAAGAAACAGAACTGGATTTAAAATATTTAATGTTTAAAGGTGCTTAAATATAATTCAAATAAATAAATAAACTAATTAATTCATTAATTAAATTTGTCTATGAAACAAATAACTGTGAGTGGAGCACAATCATTATCATTTAAAAAAAAAGAGACAAAAACTACTGAAACAAAAATAAAATTAGAGTTTGCAAAAACAAACTACAATGTGCACAAAAATATGAATGAAAAAAAAAGTGATGATACAGTACAAATCATTTACAATATTTGTCACATAAATAGCAGTATGCACAAAAAAAAGGAAAGAAAAAGAAAGAGAACAGGACTGAAAATATTTCATGTTTAAAGATGCATAAATAAATAAATAATACACATTAATAAAACTTGCCTATATTCATGACTAAACAAGTAACTGTGAGTGGACCACTATTATTATTATTATTATTATTATTAACTAAAACAAACACTAAAAAAACTACAGAAACAAAAAAGTCAGCAAAAACAAACTACAAATGTGCACAAAAATATGAATGAAAATGTAAAAAAAAATGATATAGTACAACTCATTTTCCAATATTTATCGCATAAATAACAGCACGCGCAAAAAATAAAAAAAAGAATGAAAGAGAAACAGAACCGGATTGAAAATATTTCATGTTCAAAGATGAAAGAATGAATGATTGAATTAATGAATATTCAACAAAACTGTGAGTGGCTCACTATTATTATTATTATTATTATTATTATCATTAACAAAAACATATTAAAAACAACTAAAAAAAAAAAAAAAATTAGAGTTGTGATATGATGACTGATATGACTGTTACACTTGAAACATTAAAGTCTAAAATCATGTTTTCATAATGCTGTGATGAACTGCTATATATACTATATATGGTACTAGCACTTAATAGTCCATCAGTGTGTCATCAGTCAAAAAAAAAAAAAAAAGATACTGCTGGTTTCCAAATTCAAACAGAGACCTATTGAACACATGTACTCACCGTCACAGTCGAACAGTGCAAACACCACATCACACACATGGTCAGACAGCTCTACCTTGGCCACGGTGCGGGCGACCTGCTTCATGGTGGCTGGAGAGAGAGAGAGAGAGAAAAGAGTAGAGCGATGAATGAAGAGGGAACTGGAGCTTCACCAACAGTGTGTCTGAGCTTGATTACTGGGTATTGGCTGTGTCCTGGTGGGCTTCATCAATACTGGACATTCACTCCCTGCTAAGGACATCTCACCAGATAGGACAAGTATGGTGTTACTTTAATGCCAAATGTCGAGAGCGTATTTTTGTAGAGCGAAAGTAGATTAATATAATGCACGAGCGCGAATCTCCCCGCTCGCACGCGGATTTCCTTTGCTCTCGCACAAGACCGGACGCACTGAAAACAAACACTGGATTTAAATAAATAAAAAAATAAATAAAAAACTCCAATAAAAGTCCAAACAGCGATTCTATCAGAGCATTTAGTGTGTTATGCAGTGTTAATTTTGGCAGGCATTTTTGATTTAGTCTTAGTCTTTATCTTGAGACGAAAATGCTTAATAGTCTTAGTCACATTTTAGTCATTTGAGTCTTTCATAGTTTTAGTCGACGAAAAGTCATTGCATTTTCGTCAACTTTTAGTCATTACTTTTAGTCAAACTGCAGTTACCAACATTTATTTTGGTAGCTATTTTATATGTAGTATTCAAACAAAAATAGTAATCAGTTCTTCTCTTTTTAGACCAAATCGGTTAAGCTTATGAGAAATTTGAATCAAGGATTGAATTTGGAAAAACTGGAATAAATTTTCATTTTTTGGTAGAGATACAAATTAAACTCATTTTTCAGATACAGTAGGTTTACTTAAGTATACATTTATTTAACATCTTTTGTTCGTTAACATTGATGACACAGATAATTAGGAATGC
>JAFVLL020017530.1:24126-76124 GCA_021397915.2 Tor tambroides
AAAATATATGAAAGTCTAATGTTTATCAGTACATTACAGAAAATAATGAACTTTATCACAATATGCTAATTTTTTGAGAAGGACCTGTATATCTATATATCTATCCAACACCAGCGCTATTTTTTTTCTACACCACAGAATATCAGTACTGTGTTTGTGGAACTAATTGTCACTTTTTTAAAGCCTTTGTTAAACAGTCCACTAAATAACTCACTTCCTCATTACAGAGAAAAAATACATTTGAATAAAAATATATAAGCTATGAAATTAAACTAGCTGACTGTATAATTTAGCAGCAAAAACTATCTTGAAAAAATATCTTTGGTGCACATTATACAATTTAAACAAGTTTATTCTGTTAACTACAGTATTTGTATTGTTACAAAATACATTCATGAAAATAAGATAGATATCATGAGAAAAAGGCTTCTAATTGTCTTTCTGTGTGCAAAATGTTGATCATGTGAAACGCTTGAAGCAAAGCTCTTACGCACATCTAGGGAGCAGAATGATGTGCTTGAAGCAACATAAGTCACAGTGTGCTGCGCTCCACAAGGTACAAACAAAGAGAAGAGAAATGAGAGAGCAATGAACTCTAGCAAGATATAGTCATTTTATTCGAATCCCCAGACCTTTATCTACACTTCAAGTATTATAATGGGAATATATCATCTTGGAGAGAGAGTTTTACCGTGCTGACTGTCATAACTGAACGTGACGTGCTGTTTGAATGCTGAGCGGAGAATGACTGACAGCTGCAGCAGAAGGAAGATGAGTTTCTGTAAACTTAACATTAACAATATAAATATAATTCTGTCCCTCACATGAAAACCAAACTGGTGCACTTCTGTTTCTTTTGGTGTATGACTCCCCCTTGTGCCATATAAAAAGCACAATAATCGTGGTTGTCTGAAACAACCACGGTTAGATCATATAATCGCGATTAGACGGTTATTTAATTATCGCGACAGGTCTACGTGACAGCCCCTATAATTGTTTAAAGTAAGTTACATATTCAAAGTGGTGATCTGTGGTCTCCAGGAGCAAAGGCCAAGCCTGTGGCAGGGACCCCTAAACCGGCGTCCACTCCAGTGTCTGCAGCTAAGAAGCAGCAGGACAGTAGCAGCAGTGAGGACAGCTCTAGTGAATCTGAGGACGAGGCTCCAGCTAAGGTACTTCAACGTACATATTATAACTCCAGCATAAACATGCTTTAGAAATGTATTGTAAATTGTAACCTATTATTTTATTATAAATTTTTCCTCAGAATAAAAAATAAATTTGTTTGCTTGCTTAGTATTCACAATTTACATTTAGTTCCTCTTACTTGATCACAGACAGCAGTAAAAGCACCAGTCCCAGTGAAGACCCCTCCAGCTAAACCTGCGGCCCCTGCAGAATCCAGCAGTGAGGAGTCATCCTCAGATGAGGATGATGCACCTCCTACTAAGAAATCCAAGACTGGTATTACTGCTTTTCTTTTACTTTGGTCAATCTTAAAGGTGCATTAAAGGGGTCATATGATGCGATTTCATGTTTTCCTTTCTCTTTGGAGTGTTACAAGCTGTTTGTGCATAGATAAGATCCCTGAACTTGCAAAGACTAAAGTCTCAAAACCAAAGAGAGATTCTTTATAAAAGTTAAGACTCATTTAATCACGCCCCCACATGTCTATGTCACGGTGTGGGAAGATTTGCATAACACCACCCAAATGTATATGCAATGAAAGGCAGCGGAACTATTATTCTGGCTGTAGTATTGTTGCTGCCGCCGGCGCCATGTCCTGGAGACGCTGTGTTTCGTTGAGAAAGCGAAAGTACTTTGTTTGGGCCTCCAAAAGAGGACACAACTAGAAATCAGTGGTTAAGTTGTATTTACAACACTGTTCCAGAACAGTACAAACCAAATATTAGAGTGTGTGCAGCACATTTTACAGAGGACTGTTTCCTGAACCTGGGAGAGAGTAGCCTACAATGTGAACACTATAAAGTGGAGCAATTCCAATGTCGGAAGGACAGTCTGACGCTTCTGACTCACAGCCTGTAAGTGTTTCGCTTAGAGATTCACCGATTTCAATTTTCTTGGCCGATTCCGGATTCTGATTTTTTTGGAAGTGTGACCTGCCGATACCGATTTTTGCCGATTCCGATTTTCTTTCTAAGAACTATAATTGACAGCATATACAAACAAATATCTATGCAAATTTCAATTTACTTAATAAAAGAAATTATTAAACATTACAATTCCCCCAATCTGGACTAAGTTACAGATTTTCTCTCACTTAAACAACTCTCAAAATAAAGTGGTCTGTGACTGGAAAGAGGAAGAAATGGCTAATGTAAATTGAGTTGCTGTAACAAAACTGATGTAATTTCCCACTGTTTATAAATGGTCATTTTTTCCCCCCTAACCTTATTAAATGTGTCATCTTTCACATCAAATTCTTACTTTGTTTCAATTAATTCAGTTAGCATAATAAGAAACTGTACAGTTGTTACTATTCAAATAGAGTGAAGTATGAACAAACTTTATCTTTCCACTGCTGAGGAAACAGAAGCTGCATCTGAAGTGGCATTAGATGCATTTACACAGACAGTTTGGTGAAGCTGAGGTGCCATAAATGCATTTACAATGCAAAATTTAAAATACATAAATAATTTTATAAGATTAATGTTTAGTTCTTTTAAAAACATACAAATAAATGTTGAAAAAATGCAATGATGCTTATATGACTAAACCACCAGTAGGTGGCGGCAAGTGTCTGTTTTAATGAGTGAGTCATTTATTCATTCATTCAACCGATTCATTCAAACGGCTGATTCATTCAGAAACGAGGTAAGTGACTGTCCTTATGAATGGGCCACTGAATCATTGACTCACTCGATTAATTCAAAACGTGGATTCATTCAGTAACGAAACACCGCTGCTCTGTGTTGCTCGGAGACACAACAGTTCTGCTGTGGTTTGATTGAAACTATTTTCGTCAGCGAAATGGAGCAAAAACAGTCGATATTTTGTCTAACATCTAAGTCACTTAATTTTAACTTCTTTTTTATTTAAATACTATTGTATAAAATCAGTATCACGTTGCAATCGTGTTGATTGATATCCGGGGAAACATCATGGGCGTATAATGTTGCTTATCTAAATCATATATTGAAAATATATATTTTTTCTTCTACGGCAGTATGCATCTATAAATTTATGTGAGTTATATTGTGTGTACTGTCTCTCACACGCTCACTCGGGCTGTCCAAGCCTCATCTGGCACGACATAAATACATTATCAGTCACCATTTACACTGAATGCAATTAAAATTAGAATCATTCTCACGCGAAACGGGACTGTGAGTGTGCCAGTGGCTGTGACGTCAAGGATCGGCTCGGGATCGGCGAGACGTGAGACTGACCGGCCGGTCACCGATCCAGGCCGGTCATGCGAAAAATCGGCCGATTCCGATCACTGGCCAGTCAATCGGTGCATCTCTAGTTTCGCTATTTAAAGAATTTGCTACTGACGATTCAAACGCGAGTTTTGAGCAGTGTAGAATAGCACTTGTTTGGCGTTTCTCCGATCACAAATGCAGATATGGCAATGTTTACGTGGCGCGGCGCAACGTGTAAAAAGACAGTATAAGTCATTATAATCAGTAATTATGTCCCCACTGGATGCAACAAATGCCTCGTTTATAATGGGTTTTATTGTTTTTGTCTTGTTGCGCTGGGACACGGCATCACAATACGGTGAGGGGCGTAACATTTCCGTCTCACGCTTGAGGTATTCGGCCAATCACAACGCACTGGATAGCTGGCCAATCAGAACACACCTCGCTTCTCAGAACGATGAGTTTTGTAAAAATCGATGTGTTTCAGAAAGGCGGAGCATAGAGGAGCAACAATAATGTACGGTATGTGGAAAATGTGTTTTTTGAACCTCGAACCACGTAAACGCATTGCGTTACACCAAATACACAAAATAATGTTTAATAATTTTTAGCAACATCATATGACCCCTTTAAGAAATGGGATTTGCTGGCATATATCAGTGTTCCCAAACAACCAGTATTACAGTGTTCTTGGATTTTATACTCTCAAGTATCACCATGGGTGCATCATTACGCTTTATTTACATTTAAATGCTGTTTTGGGCCATGAATGAGTCCTAAGCATGCCTCATTTGAACATGTTAAGAAATCTTAATAGTGAGAAGACAAAAGTGAGTTTCTGAAAAAGAGGAGACAAACATGAAATTGAAGAGCATCTCTATTTACAGGACAGTTCAATGCCGTCCCGCCCCCTAGAGCACTGACCGCTCCAGTCAAAGCCTCTGGTAAGATTTTGAAATGTCCTGTATGAGTTACTACAGCAATAAGCCATGAGAGGCTGTGCATTACAGTGATCTTTAATTAAGGGGTGTTATAATGTTTGCATTAAGCAGCATGGTGCATTAATATAGAATTAAATTTTACATGTTTTTATCAATCAGCTGTAAATTATATTTGTAATACAGAAAATGAATCATTTTATGACAAACTGTATCTAAGCATAGTACAAAAAGCGTAATTTCAGTACAAAAAAAGCTAAAAGTTATGTATTATATGAATATTATAGCACTGATTAATTTGCATGTCTGGTCCCAAGATAGACTTTTCCTTTAGAAAAACAGTTAAAATATTCAACGTTGAAATGTTAACTTTCGGCTAATTTAAAGTTAAGAATCCTTTACAGAGAAAACACTTTGCTCTGGTTTTTGCTACAATAATCAATCTTACAGTTACTAGTATTAATTATGCTCTTTATACAAGCATGTAAACATTAGTTTTACATATGAAATATAGTTGTTGCTTTTTCTTTCTTGGAGCAAAACATAATTTCTTTTATTCGTCTCCCAGCAGCTCCAGTTAAGACTGCGACTCCCAAAGCTAGTGCTAAGAAGGACTCATCCAGTTCTGACAGCTCTGGTACTGCTCTCTCTGCAGATTATCACCACAAAGTTGCTTTTGGAGACTTTTTTTCTGTTGCAGAAAGTGCTAATAAACTGCTTTCTTTTTCTCAGATTCAAGTTCAGAGGATGAAGCAAAGAAACCAGCTGCCAAAGCTGCTCCGGCTAAAGCAGCCCCAGCTAAGAAAGCAGCCCCAGCTAAGAAAGCACCTAAAAAGGTTGCTTCTGCTCAGAAAAAGGACTCTTCAAGTTCAGATTCTTCAAGCTCAGAGGACGAAGCAGCAAAGCCAGTTGTCAAAGTCACACCGGCAAAAGCTGCATCTGCTAAAGCCACACCTGCTAAAGTCACCCCGGCTGCAGACAAGTCTTCATCTTCAAGCTCGGAAGACTCTGACGATGAGGAGGCCACCAAACCAGCAGCTAAAGTTGTCCCGGTTAAACCTGCGCCAGCCAAGAAAGCGCCAGCTAAAGTCAAGCCCGTTGCAAAAGAATCGTCATCATCATCTAGCTCTGAGTCTGAGGAAGACAAACCGGCCACAAAACCAACCCCAGCCAAGGCCGCTCCTGCTAAAGCTGCTCCTCCAAAGACAACCCCTGCTAAGAAAAAGGATTCTTCAAGTTCAGGTCAGTTGTCATCACATCCATAAAGGTACATACATTTGCATTCAATCATTTACTTTCCTCCATGTCGTTTGCAACATGTATAATTGGCATATATGGAACACAAATAGAGATGTTTTGTGCAATGTTCATGATGCTCTTTTTCCATATAAAGACAGACAAGTTTCTACAAATTCTGGGCCCAATTTTTCTGAAACCTTATGCTTTCTTTTCTGGAGCTTGGTAGCCCTAGTCATTTACATTTAGAAATATTGAGGAAAAATTAAAAGACATACAGATTTGAAATTGGTAGTGAATTAAGAGATCTAGAGAAATGGAGTATCACCATTTGGGTGCTGTTTATCAAGATTGTATTAGCTTATAGATCTATTTTATCTCGCACAGATTCAGACAGCTCTGAGGATGAGGCACCTGCTAAACCAGCAGCTAAGTCCAAGCCTTTAAGCACTCCTAAACCTGCAGCCAAGCCCGCTAAATCCAGCTCTGACTCGGACAGCTCTTCAGATGAAGAACCTCAAAAGAAACCTGCTAGCACACCGGTATCCAAACCTGCTGCCCCAGCAAAACCAACTCCTGCAGCCAAACCGACTGGTAAACCAGCGGAAAGCAGCTCAGACTCGGACAGCTCTTCAGATGATGAGGAACCGCAAAAGAAAGCCACCACCACACCAGTATCCAAACCTGCGGCTACCGCAGCCAAATCTACCTCAGCAGCTAAACCTTCCACTAAAGCAGCTGAAAGTAGTTCAGACTCGGACAGCTCATCAGATGAGGAACCGCAAAAGAAAACCGCTGCCACACCGGTATCCAAACCAGGTACCCCAGCTAAACCTGCTGTTGCAGCTAAACCTGCTGCTAAACCAGCTGATAGCGGTACTGACTCTGAAACAGACAGCTCTGACTCTGAAGACAAGACTCCGGCTGCAAAGAAAGCTAAACCAGCAGCAGCGGCTGCTGCTACTAAGAAGCCTGCCCCTGCCTCCAAATCACCTGCTCCAGCCAATAAGAAAGCAGCTGAGTCCAGCAGCAGTGATTCGGACAGTTCCAGTGAAGACGAGAAGAAAGTAAAGACAACTGTGACACCAAAAGCAGCAGCAGCTAAGCCGGCCGTGACTCCAGTTAGTGCGAAGAAAGCCGAGAGCAGTAGCTCCGAATCTGATAGTTCAGACTCTGAGACCGAGGCTAAGAAGACTCCCGCCAAGCCTGCAGTCGCTAACGGAAAGGCTGCTAAAACAAAAACCCCCACCTCTGCAGCAAAGACGCCAGCTAAAAAGACAGCAGAGTCTTCATCCTCGAGTGACAGCAGTTCTGATGAAGAAGAGTCGCCTAAAACACCAGCTGTGAAAACACCACCTGCTACAAAAGCACAGGCTGCTAAGGCCAAAGCAGACAGCAGCTCGTCTGAGGACTCTTCATCTGAGGAAGAGGAAGCGACGGCCAAGACTCCTGTCACGACAAACGGTATTTGCAGTGCTCAATATATCTGATAGCAAGGTGTTTTTTTTTTTTTGTTTGTTACTGGTTCCCAAGCCCGTTTTTATTACTTTCAATGTGTTACGTAAATGCTTAAAATCAAACCTGTCAAATTTTGCCTGTGACACTCCAAGAAACAGTAAAGCACCACTCAGCACTTGTGCTTGATAAAGGGCAGTGGAATAGGAGGGCGGAAAAATCTTGAGACATAAGTTCAACTTGTCGTGTTATTCTGAAAACATGACTTTTATGTGTGAGACGAAAACACCACTCAGCACATTTAAAGGGACTGTTCACACAGAACGCAAGACAAAGGTCAGTGCAATGAAAAAGTGCAACAGTCAAAAATGTACGTTTAGTGCATGTTTACATAGAAAAACAATTGAGAAGCACCACAGCTGATTTACTGCCATGTTTTGAATGAGCGACGCAGCAGGAAGTTGCATCTAGTGGGTTCAACTGACTAACAAAAACATTAAAATATAACCCTGTCATGTCACATGTACCACATACAGGACTGCACAACATGTGCAAATATTATGGTCAATTTTTATCAATACTAGTTTGGTATTGAATTATTTGCACTCAACTTTCTTCTGTTTTTTTCTGCTGTCTTGGATAAAAAATTGGTAGCACACCGGTGATGACTTGAATTGCTGCCTATGTAGGATGCTCAGTTTGGAATGGAGCCATAAAAGCCACCCATCCAAACAAATGTCATATTGCTTGTGGCAGGTCAAGTCAACACACTCAGATTAGCTTGGAAGAGAGGGCATTTGTTCCATCTGGGCATGCCTGGTTAGGGCACGGTGTCATGCCTCCACATCAGTGTAAAACTGTTGATATTTATCATCTTTCTTCTAAAGCATTGAGCCTTCAGCACCATTGTAAACCACTTACATTTTGTTTTTCACTCCTCTGATCACAGGCACAAAGAGCAAAAAAAAGGGGAAAGAGGAAGAAACGACAACACCCAAGAATACAAAAATCACCACATCCACACCTCAGACTTTTCCCAGAACCAAACAGAAGGTAAAGGGCTGTGATTGTGAGCATGCTTGTGTTGATGTTGGCTCTTGTACAGTGCATATTCAAACACACCCAGGGGTCAAATTGGGAATCTGGAGGTGGGCGATTCTAGTTCCAGGCAAGACATGACCTGGAAATATCACTGAAGTCTATATGCTAGTATTTATTGATCCAGTGAATCTTGCTTTTGATACAAGCAGCACTGGTGCTTTACATCCTTTGCTTTACATCCATGCTTTACAACAATTGTTAAAGGGATAATTCACCCAAAATGAAAATTATCGTTTACTCACCATGTTGTTCCAAACCCAAGACATTTGTTTATTTTTTTGAAACACAAATTACGATATTTTTAATAAAATCAGAGTGATTGCTGTGTCCCTCCGTTGAAAGTCTCCACAAAAACTGACGCCTCAAAAGTAATCCATATGAATCAAGCAATTTAATCCTAGGCTTTAATCAGAATTAGGTTTCTTAAAGGGATAGTTCACCCAAAAATGAAAATTTGATGTTTATCTGCTTACCCCCATGGCATCCAAGATGTAGGTGACTGTTTCTTCAGTAGAACACAAAGGAATATATATATATTTTTTTTAAGTTATATTTTTGGGCTTTTTATGCCTTTATTGGATAGGACAGTAGTAGAGAGCAGACAGGAAAGCATTGGGTGGAGAGAGGGGGCGGGATCGGCAAAGGACCTCGAGACGGGAATCGAACTCGGGTTGCCGTGAGCACAGTTGTACTATATATGTTGGCGCACTAACCACGAGGCTATTGGCACCAACACAAACGAAGATTTTTAATTCAAACCGTTGCAATCTGTCAGTCATATAATGGCAGTCAATGGGACCCACGGCTTTGAGAGACAAAAAAAACATACACAGACAAAACCAAATTAAACCCTGCGGCTCGTGACGATACATTGAGGTCTTAAGACACGAAACGATCGGTCTGTGCAAGAAACTAAACAGTATTTATATAATTTATTTATTTTTTTTTTACCTCTGATCCACCGCCCAGTCCAACTGTCCTGAGCGCGTTCACAACAGCCGGCGTGTGATGGGTCAACCTGCTCTGGCATAGTAGACGCATGCGGTGGATCAGAGGAATCTTCGTTTGTGTTCTACTGAAGAAACAAAGTCACCTACATGTGGATGCCCTGGGGGTAAGCAGATAAACATCAAATTTTCATTTTTGGGTGAACTATCCCTTTAAGTTAAGTTTAAAGGGGTCATGATGAACATTGACATCACTGCCTGTTTAGCCCCAACCACCGATTCGCATATGTAGTGTAAATAATGAGAAAGGCGAACGCAGGTCTACGCAGAAACCAAACGATAAACATGCTCCACAGACAAGATGACGCTGTGAAGTGCCAAGCTGTGGAAAAACAGTGTTTGCCTTCCTTCTGATCCCAATGTTAGGAAAGAGTGAATGAACTTTATATTTAATGAAGTGCCAGACCGTGTCAGTAAGAACTCGGTCCTTTCTTCACTTCATTTTACTGTGGCTTCGTTTACAAACAAGGGACAATTTGAAGCGAGATTTTCAGAAAGATTGAAACTAAAAGACGATGCTGTCGAAAATATTGGATATGAGCTTGCTCCACACGTGTGAGTTTTTATTATGTGGTCACTTTTGCTTTGTTTCTTTTTACAGATTGTTTATGAATTGAGTATTTATGCGTTTTTAACCTAAATCACAGCAGCATCCATCAGTGAAGGACGTAGACTGTCAAACATACACAACTATTAGTCAATCATAGCAGAGGGCGTTTACTTCCGAGTCTGCAATCTGCCACGCCTATTCAAACAGAGCGTTCTGATGAGGGGGGTCAAAAACATCAGCTCATTTCGGTTAATTTTCCTGACCGACAACTGCTAACTGATAAAATTAGAATAAATTAGGATTAAATAAAAATAGAATCTGATTTTATTTTAATGTGCAAACAGCAGCATACGGAGCAACAACAACCTGGATTCACACATCCTCAAATTATCACGCACCAGCAGCGCTTCTGAGAACAGAGAAAAACAGAATAAGATAATATAAATAAAGAATAACATAAATAGGCCTACACTAAATATATATAAATTAAATAATTATCTAATTTAGATGTTTAAATTAAAACACACACTGAATCCTTCTATGCGCTTTGAAGATTGGCACCGGTCTTGTTGTTCACGTCAGACATTAACATTTATAGCAGGCGTGCCTCTCCTGCCTTTTTTTTTTATTTTTTATTTTTTTTAAGTAACATGTCGACACGCTGTACAGATGGACTGGAGCGCTGCCTGTTAACTGTTAGACAAGCGGCAAAAACACCATCACAGAAATCCCGTCAATTTGCAGTTTGGGACTTTTCATCCAGTGGTCATATGTTTCTATCCACAGCATGTTTTTGCAGCGTTGAGCAATATAGCCAATCACAGACGTATCTGTTGATTTCATTAACACAGTGGCCAATCAGAGGCGGTTAAGTTACAATTCACTCACCACCCAACATTCTGGTGTTCTGTTCAGTTCTGCTGAGTTCTACACATTTGCGAACACTCATTAAAACAAGTGTAGACATGATGTAAATGAGAGATTAATTGCGCAGTGTAAAGGTTCTTTTATTACTTCGCGTTCTCACAGAGTTAATAAGATGAACTACAGTAAGATGTAAGATGAGTGACAGCTTTCCAGTGATTGTAAGGGCAGCGCCCATTGCTCACTTTCTAGCCTATAACCCATTCAGAATTTGAATACATTCACTCACGGATTCACTCTCTGATAACCATTTATCCAATATTGCCACTTGCCATTGTGTTGCGTATTCTACATCAGTTAACTTGGTGAAGCAGGTGCTTGCTCAGTGAAATATGTCTGTATAGCCACGCTGCACGTGTCAACACGCTCCCATGAGTAAACAAATAACTTATGTACCCTATAACATGTCTTTTTTTTTTCTTTCACCATGCAGCAAACGTAAAAAAATAAAACATTTTAAACCGTTTAACTGATAGTATTAATCGGTTAAAATTCTTACTGTCCGTTAATGGTTAAAACGGTCAATATGAGCATCCCTAGTAAAAATCTTGATAACATTATAAGTGGACCTCAGAGAACAGTACAAAATAAAAAACAGAGGCAGTTCATGGTCGCTTTAAAACTCATAATTAAAAAAAAATAAATAAAAATAAATGTATATAAATAAAAATTTAAGGCAGCGGCTATTTGCACTGTGTAAATAGCATATTTTTGTAGCGATAGATGTTATTTACACTAAGTGAAAATGGCAGCATTTTTTAGTGATATGATATTTACACTAAGTGCAAATAGCTATAGATTCTATTTACACTGTTAAAATAACAGGATTTTTTGCTGTTTATACTACTTATTGCAAATAGGGGCAATTATCTGCACCTCAGTATTGTAGTACATTATAAAACAGTATGCAATAACTTGAGTGTAAGTTTTAATTTTAATTCAAATTATTAAATGGATGCCACCTTATTGGGACAATAAAGCTGTCGCTACACCTACCCTAACCCTACCCGATACTATTTTCAACTTTTTGATTATTTTCTTCATTTTTATTGAAAATGTTTTTCTGATGTGATTTGAAAAGGGAGAAAAAAAGTTCGCCAGAAGGTGGATTCGAACTCGGGTCGATCGTGTCAAAATGAATACTACACACGTTTTACCATCTGCGCCACTAGAGCTGATGGCTGCTGACCGTCTTTGGTAATGTTGACTAGCCCAATCACACATTGGTGGGCGGAGTTAGTGTAAATGGCCTCTGCCAACAAGGCGGGCTATTTGCACCGTGTAAATAGACACTCTGATATTTTAAACACAAGTTTATAGCTTTTAGAAGAGGCAAGAGTTCCTCATTCCACTCATGTTCCCAGAGTAGGAAGCTCCACACCACTCACAGTTTGCTTATGCACTTGTGCTTAAAGGTATTTTCTGTCTGTCTCTGTTGTGTGACTTCTAAAGGAAAGCAATGCTCCTTTCCGTAGAGTAAGAGACGAGGAAATTGAGGTGGACCCCCGCCTGGCAGACAATTCATTCGACGCAAAGGTAAGATGATAAACGTGAATGCATATTAGGTCAACGTTTCCTGTAAGGAGAGTCTTTGTGCATGTATAGTGCTTCAGTTCTTTTGACTCTTCTGTTATTTACTTCTAGATGGGAGCTAACAGTGACTGGGGCCAGAAGGCCAACAACGTGCTTAAATTTACTAAGGGCAAATCTTTCCGGCATGAGAAGACCAAGAAGAAGCGTGGCAGTTATAGAGGTGGCGCGATCTCCACCTCAGTGAACTCCATTAAGTTTGACAGTGACTGAGATCACACACTAAATGAACCTCTGAACTCTCCATGTTTTCTGTCCCATTTGTTGCTATATCAGCTCTAGCAAGCACTGTTTTGACCCATCTACCCTCTGTTCCATTGACTGAAGAAAGCAGGAATAGAGGGGGTTGAGGTGTATGGCTGTCTTTTATTCTTTTTTACACACAATCTTTCATGCAGTTAGACACGGTGACCACATGGTGGCGCCAATTCATTGCATTTAGGCCTTTTGATTAGCTTATACATAAAAAATGGTTCTGGCTTCACTGTAAAATGTTTCTTAAAGTTGGCATGACAAATTATGGACAGTTGTTCTAACAGGTTAATATACTAGAAATGTACGGAGATATGTACTAGAAATACTACGGAGTGATTTTCTTTTTTATTATTATTATACGTCAAAGAAGTGTCATTGTTATGGTTGCGTTAACATTTTATGAGCCTATCCATGTATCTTGAGCCTGGTGATTTGTCTGATTTGAAGAAGCTGTGTAGTTAATGACTCCGCCCACTGGGAGACCACCCTTAAAATAACACATGAATCATCCTCATTCGGTTTTAGTTTTAATCTTTTATGGTTTCATATCTCTGTTAAGCAGGATTTTGTAATTTGGTCTCCTTTATGATCAGTCTTGTAACTGTAATTAAAACTTGGACTGAAACTCAACTCGTTGTCTGTTTTTGACCAAATTTGTTCAAGTTCTCTCAGAAGCTCAGCTGGGTCCTGTTTAATTTTGTATGAGGGTTGCCAAAATGTTGTGTACCAATAAACAAGTTTAATCCATATTAATGAAATCTTAGGTTAAATCTTATAAAACAATATGCCAGGAGTAACAAGTTACAAGTCTACAGGTTTACTCTCTGAACTGTTATTTCTTTAAGTCCTGAAGGAAATGAAGCATGTTTTGAGTAGGCCTACCTGAATAAGTTGTGAAGGTCAAAGCAAAGCCAAGTTTTATTAAAATGTATAAAAAAATTACAATTGAGCATTCAACAGATTGTCAAATGTATAAGATGTTGTAAAAGGGAAAGGGTCAGTGTCTATGCTGGTAATAATTTCAAAATGTACAAGGTACTTGATAAGATTAACATGTAAGTGAACGGTGCAGTAATATGCCACCCCAAAGAGGCACAAAATCACTTTCACAGACTTACATTAACTGTTCCTTCCTGGTGGAATGACCTGCCCAACTCAGTCCGAGCTGAGTCCTTAGCCATCTTCAAGAAACGGCTAAAAACACACCTCTTTCATCTTTATTTGACCCTCCTGAATTGTGCACTGAATTTAATGAATTAGTGCTATTTATCTAATTTACAAACGTTTTTATATACTCAATATTATAGATTCATTGTTAGTTTGCGATACTAAGTGTTGCTTTTCCTGCTGTTAGATTATAGTATTCTCTCCAGACAAGCAAAAAAGTAATAATTCATGAAAAGTACCCAGAAGCCTGTTTAGATCTGTGGCTGATTGCATAAAAAGCTGTATGGAATGGTTTTACCCGTTATCTAATTTCTAGCCCTCCAAGTTTTTATTGTATGTAGTGTTTTCTGCTTTTGTCAGTTATATAAAAACTTTAGTCTAATTTGAATCCAAAACATACTAGTTCTTATGACAACAGAGTGGCTGTGTTTATGACTCACTTGTGTAACTGGCTCCAAGTTTTGCGGCCCTTTTTTTTTTTTTTTTTGGACATACGGCAGACACATCTGCAGCATCATGTATTAATTGAAAAGGAAGTTGACAGTCAAACCCCAGATTCCTCCAGCCAGCTCTGCTGTAAGTTTAATAAGTTCCTTGTTTATCAGAGATCTATGACAGATGGTGAGTAGAAATGTTTAATGTGACGATGAAAGAGGCTCATGGGTATGTCCTTGCATTAGCACAGAAGAAGAGCTGTTAGTTATTCAGCAGGGAGCAAATGCTAATTCACCTCAGATAAATGTAATGCTGCCCTGGGGTGGCCGTCTAAAACACTGCTCATACTGCAGCAAAGTCAAATTCAGTTATATAATACTTAAAATCACACACCTCACCTTCACCTTCATGTTTTTTATTCATTAATAAAAATATGCAGCCTACTGAAATGAGCTCTTTATCATTTCGTGATATTAAATAATGTGTAAATACACAGTCTTCAGTACTGTAAAATGTTTTAATAGTATCATTCTTTCAGCATCACTCTTATAAAGCCATACAACAATGAGATTTTCAAAATATTAATGCAGCTTATAACAAAATGGATATTGCTTGTCACTGGATGGTAATAATTGTGTTCTGAAGTGGAGGCTGAGACACATTTGACAACAGGAGTGCAAAATAAGGAGCTTTTTGCTGAGAAAGTGATGGTGAGTGTTTTAAAATCAAAGCTGAATATCATATGAATTATCTAAGTCCTAACATTCATTTCAGACCGATGGCACTTGATGACCTCTCGCTGTTGTTTTCACATTCTAGTGTATGTAGAATTGTGCATTCGACTCCAAAACTGGCCGACAGCAAGAAATAAATACAAGATAGTGAGCTCTGTCTGGATGTTGAGTAGAGTTGAGTAGAGTTGCAGGAGGGCACAGAAGGGCCCGAGGATGAACTGTAGTCATCGTAGCATGCGTGTTGCCTTCCAAAGGAGTTCATCCCTTAATGATTAATTATACTCTATATGGAGCGTAACCTCAATGGACGGCAGGCCGTCTCAGCCGTTACTGCTGTTTCGGCATGGCAAAGTCCCAGGCGGTGTCCTGGGCGCACTTCCACATGGCGCGCACCAGCCGGGTGAAACCCATATCCTTGGGCTTCTCCAGCCCACGCATCAGCCGCTGTTTCATGATGGCGATAAACTCCTTATTACTCAGCTCCCCATTTCCTAAAAAGAAGAGCAAATTAAATAGAGTAAGCGTGAGAGAGAAATATGATGGGTAATTAGCACCGTCAGTGCCGCCCAACTCCATATGCTTATCAACCCTCAGCAGAATTTCGAGTACTGATGCAGCAGGTCTGCTGCTGTGCTCATTCAATTGTACTTGTTAAAATACACCCATAAAAAACAAAACAAAACAAAAAAACTCATTTACAACATTTGTCGCATAAATAGCACCCATGCACGAAAGAGAAGAAACAGAACTGGACTGAAAATGTTTCAAGATGCTTAAACTTAATTCAAATAAATAAATAAAATAATGAATGAATTATTAAAACTTGCCTATATTCATGACTAAACAAATAACTGAGTGGACCACTATTATTATCATTAACAAAAACAAAGACTACTGAAATAAAAACAGAGTTAGCAAAAACTAAAACTGCAAATGTGCACAAAAACACGAATGAAAACTAAAAAACAGAAATGATACAGTACAAATCATTTACGACATTTGTCGCATAAATAGCACCATGCACGAAAAGAAAGAAAGAAAAGAAACAGAACTGGATTGAAAATGTTTCATGTTTAAAGATGCTTAAATAAATAAATATAGTCAAGTTTTGTTAATTTGTAATATTTATTTAAGCATCTTTAAACATGAAACATTTTCAATCCAGTTCTGTTTCTTTTCTTTCTTTCTTTTCGTGCATGGTGCTATTTATGCGACAAATGTCGTAAATGATTTGTACTGTATCATTTTTGTTTTTGAGTTTTCATTCATGTTTTTGTGCACATTTGCAGTTTTAATTTTTTGCTAACTCTATTTTTATTTCAGTAGTCTTTGTTTTTGTTAATGATAATAATAGTGGTCCACTCACAGTTATTTGTTTAGTCATGAATATAGGCAAGTTTTGTTAATTTGGACCACTATTATTATTATTAACAAAAACAAAGATTAAAAAAATTACTGAAATAAAACTAAAATTCGAGTTGGCAAAAATTAAACTGAAAATGTGCACAAAAATATGAATGAAAACTCAAATAATTATGATACAGTACAACTCATTTACAACATTTGTCGCATAAATAGCACCATGCAGGAAAACAAAACAAAACAAAAAACAGAACTGGACTGAAAATATTTCATGTTTAAAGATGCTTAAATAAATAAATTAAATTAAATGAATAAAACTTGCGTATATTCATGACTAAACGAATAACTGAAAATGTGGACCACTATTATGATCATTAACAAAAACAAAGACTAAAAAAACGAATGAAATGGAAATAAAAATTAGAGTTAGCAAAAACTAAAACGACACGTGCACAAAAATCCGAACGAAAATTCAAAATGAAACAAATTAAGTTTTCATATTCTGAATGTGTCAAGACTGATTTTAGACTATCTGTATATTCAGTATAACAAAACCAAACACAACAAAATTGAACAAAAACAACACAGAATCAAACAAAACAACATAAAACAAAACCAGAACACACACACACACACACACACACACACACAAAACAAAACACCCAATTACAGAAGCAGCAGCGGTCTGATTACAATTTCAATATCAAAACAAATTAAAGTCGTGAAACTTTCAAAACCTTAAAAAGCTACTATGATTACCAAAAAAAAGTCTTAGGTGGCAAAATCAAAGTTCTCTCGATATTTAGTGATATGATGACTGATATAATCTGATCTGATGTTATACTTGAAACATTAAAGTCTAAAATCCTGTTGTTTTATAATGCTGTGGTGATCTGCTATATTAGTACAAGCACCTAACAGTCCATCAGTGTATCAACCAGTGTCATCAGTCTCAAAAAATGATATTGCTGCTTTCCAAATTCAAACAGGGACCTTATAAACACACACACACACTCACCGTCACAGTCGAAGAGTGCAAACACCACGTCACACACGTGATCAGACAGCTCTACCTTGGCCACGGTGCGGGCCACCTGCTTCATGGTGGCTGTGGAGAGAGTAGAGAGATGAATGAAGAGGAGCTTCACCAACACTGAGTCTGAGCTTGATTACTGGATATTGTCCCGGTGGGCTTGATCAATACTGGACATTCATTCCCTGCTGAGGACATCTCACAGATAGCACAAGAAAACGATGGATAGAAACAGAAGAGGAGGGAGAACCGACGGCAAGATAAAGATGATGTCTAGGAGGTGGTGGTGTGTCCTCAGTAAACTACTCTGGTCATGTGACTACTCGCACTATCCATGTAACATTGTCCTTTTAGAGGGATTTTTAAAAAAAAAAAAAGTTTTATTAAAAATTCAATATAAAACATCTTCAGGTTGCAGATCACACTGGCCAATGTTCACATTCCATTCAGAACAATTCATATGAATAATGTCATTGTTATTTCTCACATCACATTGATAAATATTGTCAAAAAATAACATATGGCACCGGCTATTTGCACTAAATAGCGATAGAGGCTATTTACACTTAAGTGCAAATAGCTATAGATTCTATTTAGACTGTTAAAATAACAGGATTTTCTGCTATTTATACTACTTGTTGCAAATAGTGGCAAATATCTGCACCTCAGTATTGTATTACATTACATTACACTCCGATAACAAAATGAATTAAATATGCTAAATGCAGTTCATTTTTTCTACACGGTTCATTTTTTTTTAAATTTGTTATTACATTATAACTCAACCATAATTCCTTTCTTCCAAACTCCACCCTGCATGTAAGTGAATTTGTAAAATGATTGACAGACAGGATTTCTTATACAAGCCTGGGCTGCTCCTCTGACCCTGTTTTCCCTCCCTGTTTACAGAGCCTTGTGCTGTCACAGAGACAGGAGTGATAGCTCATGACACCTATTTCAATAATATCCGTCAGGAAGTGGGACATTTTAGCTCTACTCCAAAACCTGAGCTGCCTCCATAAGCAGCATTTTAAGATATGGTAGACAAGCTCCAGACAGTCCAAAACACTGCCGATTTAATTATTCTGCCTAGAATACCTTGCTTTAGCAATAATTCTAAGGCAGCATTATATGTATCATTCAAAGACAACCGCAAAATTGCCCAATTTTTTTGAATGCAAAAAGGATAAACTATAAATACACCATTATTTAAAATAATTAAATCCAGTGTTGTTGTTATTAACTAAAAACTAAAACTAACTTTAAAAAAAAATGAATATTTAGAAATGCTACCTTGACAAGTAACTGAAAATACTCAAAATTAAGTACTAAAAATTGCTAAAACTGAAATAAAAATAAAGCTAAATAGAAATATATTTAAAAACAATATAAAAATGACAAAAGCACAAAATTACTGTACTAAAAGGAAAATAAAAGAAAAATATTAATACAGTGGTGGCCAAAATCTAGTGCCAGAACACGTTTTTTTTTTTTTCCAGCAGCTAAAAAATAGTTTGAAGTCAGTTATTTCTATCTTTTGCTGTAGTGTGTCAGAAGGAAATATCAGTTTACATTTACAAACATTCATTTTGCCATTAATTGTAATAATCCAGTGAGATTTTTGTTTGCACAAGGAGTCTGACAATAGTTTGTCTGGAACAAACTGAGACAGACTAAATCCAGAAGAACTGTGGCAACGTCTCCAAGATACTTCAAGATGCTAGGTGTAGGAACAAAACTACGTGTTATCTTCTAAACAAAATACTCTTGTACAATACCTTCAATTATCATCAATGACAACCTCAAGACAGCCTATTATTATGAACAATTCTGTTTATAATTACGAACATATTTTGTTGTGCACATCTCTTATAGCGAAAGAGTGAGAAAAGTGCCTGTTGGGAACATAAGAGAAGGTCATTAGTGGTCGCAGGAACAGGAAGGGTGAGGGAGAAGCCAGACAAGCCAAAAAGCATCCATCACAGTAAGTCTGACAGCGGCCGGCCTTGCAGACACAGCCTTGAGATCAGAATACAGACGAGAAAGAAAGCGATTCCAAAGATGACAAGCTGATAAAAAGCCTCTTTTGTCTTCATGAGGATCAGTGATTCAGAGTTTCTGGGCGTTATGGGCTAGAGATCAGAGAGACGGACAGAGAAATGAAAGAGAGACACGGAGTTATCATCCTACGCCGAGAGGAATCAATTGTGAGATAAGGTCTGTGTGGAAGTGTGCGGATGTATGGAGGGCAGCCCTGATGTAGTGCCACACACGGTGAAGAGCAGAGACGCCAGCGCAGGACTGGATGTTTATTTTACCTCAGATCACCAACTGTCACTAACTAATGATTTCTGACTGCTTTTGGAAGCGTGTCCGCACCTTCACCCTCTATTGCCACCTTGAGCCATTTGTGCAGCTTTTGGAACGATAAACAGGGTAAACAAAACCCTAGACTCATTCTGAAGCAGGTACTTAAACCATATCTAGAGACCAGAATATATTAGAGACTTAGGGTTGAAGTTTTTATTTTTATTTATTTATTTGTTTTTCTTCAACCAGCTGGCAATAGATCGCAACAGTCAGGTTCCGGCGTAAAACTCCATAGGGAAACTGATTTTTAACCATAACTGATAAATAGACCTGTTGTGAGCTCTGAGGCTGCTATTTGATTGTATGTGCTTTATCATGTGTGGATTGTTTGCGCTTTTTTTTGTAATTGTGATTAATAGTGGAATTTGTGGGATAAAAAAACAAAACAAAAAAACCATTACCCATGATGCTGAGATGCAGTGAGTAAAGTTCACCAAAAGATCTTTAGCTCCGCATATAATCAAGTCGTCTACATATGCTTTCAAAATACTTTTTTTTTTGTCCGATTTTCAAATACATTTTTGCTTCAAATCAAAGTTTTTACTAGGGATGGGTGATACCACTTATTTTGTTTTTGATACGATACCGATACTTTTAAAGGCCAGTATCGTCGATATCGATATCAATACAATACTTCTAAATTATGAAATTTATTCAATTATTAAATTACTAAGAGTAAAATGAGTAATGATACCTATATTTGAAACACATTTTAACATTCAATATGCCTTAATTGCAACTTATTAGGTTATGTTTTTGTTTACACATGGTTAAAATATGTTTACTGTAGTGGTATATGGAAATCTGCAAATACTACAGATGAAGTAAAACCATGGTTCATTTTCATAAGGGACTGCCAGTGCTTGCATGCATAAAATACTACCTTTTTATTCTGACAGTATATGATTTATTTTAACATTACAGAATAGAACATGATCAATATGAACTTTTAACGTTCAATTTAAATAAAAGTAATTGCACAAACTATGTAGCCTACAATTTCAATTTGTTTATTGTGAAATAACAATAAAAATAAACCAAATCACTGGTAAATAAAATACACCTTAGTATCGATATTTTTATTTGAGTATCAATACTTTCGATACTCACATCAGTATCGATATATATATCGATACGCCCATCCCTAGTTTTTACTGTTGTGATTCTCCTCGTAGTCGGCTGGTTTGGTTCATGGCTCATAATTCTTTAACAAAAGCCTTTTTAAAATCTCTCTGGGAGAAAATAATTCTGGAACCAGCACTGCTGAAAAAGTGGGCGGGCACTAATGCACTCTATTACCCAGAACTAGGGATGTTCATTTTAACCGTTAACCGACCGTATAGAATTTTGACCGATTATTACAATCAGTTAAACGGTTTAAAAAGTCATTTATTATTATTATTATTTTTTTTTTCAGTAGGCCTAATTTATCAAAATATTTTAAAAGGTTGGCTGCATGGTTAAAATAGGCTACGCATATAAAAAAAATTGCGTTTTTAGAGAAAAAAAAAAAAAGTCACGTATAAGTCGCATTTTATTATTTCATTCGGAAATAGGCCTAATGCCGACGCGAAATGTTTACAAACATTATAATAAACACTGTAAACATAGCTAGGCTATTGTAGTTCCCCTCACTCCACAACAAATCCTTTCAATTAACAGTATTTAGAAAAGAACAAGAATTAAAAATATAAGAAGCTATAGCCTATAAACGACAAGCCAAAACGAATTAATTTAGGCTAAAACGAAACTGAAACCAAAGTTGGGTCTCTCATTCGACAAAATCTTATTCCATTTTAATCTTAAAACCAAAATATTATTATGTAGCTACTTCACTGGCGTTCCAATATCCACGTAAAACAAAATGTTTTGCATAACATTGCGGCGGTACGGTGATAACGCTTAACGGCACAGATTTTACTACATATTTAAACTGAGAAGTGTGTTTTTTTTCCATATGTTTGACTGACTGTATTTCACTATGATAATGAACAGGCTGCATTATTGTCAAGGTAGCAAAGCTTAACTGTGAGCGCGCATGCGGCGTCAGCGCAATCATTTGAATTTTTTCCTTCTAACAGTGGAAGCAAATACTCCTTTTAGTCATAAAGATAATCAGAATTGTAAAAGGTTTGTTTTTATTTGTGTACATTCATAACACAAACAAATCTTTGTGCTTTTGTAAAATAGGCCTAAAGAAAAATGCCGCTGTCTTCCTTTTGCACAGCACAAAAATGAACTGAAACTCTGCATACTAGGCTACTTATTGCACAGTTTTTTTTTCTTTCGTTTTCTTAATTTATTATTTAAGTAAAGATATATTTCTCGTATAGGCCTATTTATTTGTTTTATATATAGCCTATATATTCTCTGCTCACAGAAGTGCTGCAGGTGCGTAATGTGATATGATATGACCATGTGAATCCTCATGTTCTGTTGTTTGCTGCTTTTTGCGCATGTAAAATTAATCCCCGGAAAACGAATGTTATAGTAGCCTATTTTTAATGGGTCACAGACACTTATCCTTTCTAATTTAATTCAATTCTAATTTAAAATAATCTTGCCGGTTAACGGTTAATGAGAGTCGGCTGTCGGTTAGGACAAATAACCGAAATGAACATCCCTACCCAGAACACTGTAGCAATGCCATATCAGCATGCCACTTAGATCATGGCAGTTAGCATTGCACGAGCAAGCACAACTCAAATTTTCTTTTTCTTCTTCAAAAACACTGCAAGTTGTCTCTGCACACAAGCTTTAAAGGCTGTAACCCGGCACAGAAATCTAAAACAGGCTGGAGGACTGGAAAAGTGATTGTATTTAAACGAGAAGGACATCTAATGATACTTTAGAGACTTTCTGCATTGCCTGAATATGTCCAGGTAACAGAGGACCGTGTGAAGAGCCAGGAGGAGAGAAGATTGCTAAAGTACTGCTGGGAAGAGCGCCAGCTGCAGTGAAATGGGAAGCATCTGGCTGAGTGGCTTCGCTGCTGGTGGGAGTGAGCGAGAGGGAGGAGAACAGGAAGAGGTGATGCAACATGGAGATTACGGCTGGGAATTCTTGCATTGCCATGTTAGTCTTGTAGCAGACTCCGAGTCAGACAACATGCCCACGAACTGCCCACTGACCCTCTGAAGTATATCACACACAAAACTGATTGCTTGACTGCAATGCAACTTCAGTCTGCTTCCAAACTAAATGTTTACAAGGAATCGGCTGAGGGCTCATGTATTTGCTAGCGTGTTTGTACATCTGTACCTTTATCTATCGAGGCGCCTGCCATGTGATAGAAACTCAATGCGGTGTCGACATCATTGACATTCTTGAGGAAGGTGAAGAAGTTCTCCACTTCTTCAAACGTGATGCCCTGTGAGAGAGAGAGAAATGGAGGATGCTAAAAATACCTGCATTACCAAAGCAATTCATTTAGTTGAATTCTTTTATGACACATCTGGTCATTCAGCTCGGTTTGTAAAGACCACTGAAAGAGTGAAATAACATTAGCTCTAAAATAGAGCTGAGAAAAACATGCTGTGTTTGCATAGAGCCAGTAAATATAGTTTTAATATCCTCTTAATAAGAGGATAAAATTACAGAATGAGAGACACATACACATAAAACAGCACTACATGTACTGCGAAACATTTCAGTGAGTATAATGAGCCATTAAAACTCTGAATCCTGAAGATAAAAATCAGGCTATAATTTGTTACTTATCAAATTATCCATTTGACCTACTGCTGATTCATTCACCTCTGTGATCATCTAAATGAACACTGTGGCATAAAAGATTAACAAGAAAAATTAAAAATGCTACTTCAGGTCAAAAAGGTTACTGACCCCTTCTGTATATTAATGTCATATCATGACGAATCAAATTTTCCTTCAGCTTTTAAGGGGTTGGGGGGGTTCGAAGCATGATTTTAAATGTTACTTTAATTAGACGAGCTATTTTTAACTGTACACACTGTGTTAAAAACACAAAGTCCATGGAGTTTCAAAAAACATCACAAAGGATGACGCAACGCCTAAACACATCTGTCTGAATGCGTTTGGCTATAGTGGTGGTGATTTTAATTGGAAGAATGTAAAAATGCTTTTTTTTTTTAGTGAACTATTTTTGAAAGAAATTATTTCAGCAAGGATGCATTAAATTGATCAAAAAGTGAGAGTAAAGACTTACATTGTTATCAAAAATCAGTTTCAAATAAATGCTGATGGTTTGCACTTCCATCAAAGAATCCAAAAAAAATAAAAATAAAAATTATATATTAAATCATATTAGAATGATTTCTGAAGGATCATGTGAAACTGAAGAATGGAGTAGTGAGGATAAAAATTCAGCTTTGATAACAGAAATAAATTACATTTTACGTAAATTATATTTATAACGCACTTAAACAGCAAACAGTTATTTTAAATCGTAAAAAGTATTTCACAATGTTACTGTTTTACTGCATTTTTTATCAAAATGCAACCTTGGTGAGAAGAAGAGACTTCTTTCAAAAACATGAAATAATTTTATCGACCCCAAACTTTTGGACGCTTATGTATGTATATTGAAACTAGTCAGTTTCACTAATTGTCTAGTAGATTATTGGACAGATTGTAACTGATATTTTGGAAGCATTGTTCACTCCTTTCAGCTCTCAAGAGTCATGACTTGGCTCTGAATTGGTTAGGACGTGGGTTTAAGAGGGAATTGCAAGAACACGGAGAGAGTGAGGACTCACTGTGCTCTTCTAACAGTGACACCTCACAAACGCACACACACAACTTTTTCAGACTGGCAGATCGCCCACCTGAGCATCCTTGAACATCCTTTTGAGGTTCTTCTGCATCTGTTTGAGTTTGCGAGACTGAACTCCACTGTAGGCCAGCAACATTCCTCCAAACTGCTTCTCTGTGATCCTGCCATCCACTGGATCATTCCTCTCAAACTACACACACACACACACACACACACACAGAGAGAGAGAGAGAGAGAGAAGGAATGCTGAATAATGGCCTCAGAAGTGAATCTCGTGCTCAGCTGGTCAATATCATTTACAATTCATGTTCAGCTGAATACTTAAGCGTGGGCACAGCTGTGCCAGGTCATAAAGGATCGGAGGATTTAAAGTATCTGGCAGCAATATCGAACAGCTCTCTCTGGTTGGAATGCATTAGGGTTTGACCATTAGATTCATTTAAAATGAAAATTCAGCAATTACCTACTCAACCATTATGAATGCGCCAGGTTTGAAACATAAACTGCCATTGAAAGCCAGGGTGGAAAACTATTATGAACTTCAATCTGTGTCAGTTTCTCATTCAAAGCTATCAGCTTCAGATGCACTTTCATAGTGAGCTTATTTATAGATTTTGCATAGATGTCACTCTAAAAAAAGTGATGGGTACAGTAGGGTGTATAGATGTGCTGGTTGCACTTAGCTCTTGAGTAATTATTAAGCAAACATAACAAACAAGATCCACTGTTTTGATAATGATGTTTTGATCTGTACATCAAGGTCCAGTTGCATAAACACCATGTCACCATGTTAAGACTGTGTCTTAAGAACTAGTTTGACTATCTAGCAGTTAAGCAAGTAAAGCATAAAGCAGTTTATGCAACCGGGCACAGATCTGGAGCACTTTTTAACTTCAAAATTAAATCTGAAATGTAAACAATAACATTACAATTAGGAGTCCAAAATATGATTGAAATAGCAATTTTAAAATTGGCATGAAATTAAAATTGACCTATTTTCTAAATGCATGCACATTTTTAAACAAAACCTCATAACTCTTCCAGTGAAATGACAGTTTTCTCTTATAAATGTGAGTATTTGAAAATTGGGTTTCAAAGCTGCAGCAGTTTGTAAGTGAATATATGTGACCCTGGACCACAAAACCAGTCATAAGGATACATTTTTCGAAATTGAGATTTATACATTATCTGTAAGCTGAATAAATAATCTTTCCACTGATGTATAGTTTGTTATGATAGGACAATATCTGGCTGAGATACAACTATTTGAAAATCTGGAATCTGAGGGTGCAAAAAAATCTAAATATTGAGAAAATCGCCTTTAAATGTGTCCAAATGAAGTTCTTAGCAATGCATATTACTAATTAAAAACTAAGTTTTGATATATTTACAGTAGGAAATTTACAAAATATCTTCATGGAACATGATCTTTACTTAATGTCCTAATGATTTTTGGCATAAAAGAAAAATCAATAATTTTGACCCATACGATGTATTTTAGGCTATTGCTACAAATACACCCCAGTGACTTAAGACTGGTTTTGTGGTCCAGGGTCACATATATATCAGCAGCAGGATCACGTTTAAATTTTGTTTTATGATTTCACCAGAACAGGTAACACACCCCACAGAAAAGTAAAAAGATTAGATCGTGAGTCTGAGAGAGAAAACACCTCATCACTTTCTGCAGCTGATAACAGCCACAGTAAACACTCAGCAAAACATTAGAAAGGATACATTCCAACCCCGGATCAGCACTTATCACAACAGACATGAACAAAAGAACAGCTGCACAACAATTGCATTATATACACCCCTACTACAGGCTGATTCATAAAGTGGTGGGATTAAAAACGCCAAAAATGGTAAATGACATTTCAGGGTTTTTTTTTTTTTTTGACACCTTTTGTGTCCCACAGAGTTAAGAAAAAGTTATACAGGTTTGCAAAACACAAGGGTGAATAAATGACAGAATTTTCATTTTTGGGGTGAGCTATTTCTTTAAAAGAGACACAATGATCTGGTCTAAACACTTTTTCCTTCATTATTACTGATTGTCAGGACTGTGAGACAGTAAAGGCTCATCTCTGCTGTCTGTAATCTCAGGTTTAAAGAAGCTCAGTCCGCTGAGATGAGACTGTCCTGTGGGTGAGAGCTGTTAACAGATAGAAGGTGGGTGAGATTGAGGAATATCTGACAGAACAGAGAGCTGCAGCCTCAGCACATCTCCAAGAGCAGATAAAGAGAGAGAGAGACAGACAGAGATCTACAGGCGTCTGTGACAGGGGCTGCCCAAAGCACTGACACTCTGTCAGACCCTGAGGAGGTTACATTACATCCAGTGTCACTCACTCCACACTGCTGCCAATGGCTTTTTTTCCTACACTTTTTACAAACCAAGTTGTTTTGGACATGTACCACAGTAGTGCTATAAGTTTTTTCAATGACTAGATATCTAAAGAGCAGGATGGCAAATGATAATGTCTTATTAATTATTATAATTCAGTTTAGTACATCAACATTTTCCCCTCAATATTTACTCAAAATGCACAAAAGCTGTGCAAAAGTTTCAGGCTATTAATATTTTCACCAAAAAAAGGTTCTAATTCAGTTATTTCTATCTTTTGCTGTAGTGTGTCAGAAGGAAATATCAATTTATATTTCCAAACATTCATTTTGCCATTAATTGTAATAATCCAGTGAGATTTTTGTATGCGGTCTGACAACAGCCAATGCTCCACACAGAGATCTAATCATCATCCAGTCTGTCTGCGATTACATGTAGAAACAGAACAAACTGAGACAGTTACAAAAATTACTCACAGACCTGTTAGTGGGTAATTAACACACACACACACACACACACACTCTCACACACACACACACACGTACTGTATGTATATGGATAGACAGATAGACAGATAATAATAGATAGATAGATAAAAAATAATGTCATAAATAGGTTTTATTTAGCAATCTACTTCTATTAACATAAATCAAATCAATATTTGGTGTGACCAGCCTTTGGATAGTTTTTCAGGTGGCTTTTAGGAAGGTTTCTTCAAGTGCACTGGAGACGTTGCATCTATCTGTCAGTCCGTCTGTCTTTAAATATGATAAAAATGATAATAATAATATTAATAATAAATGTTTCTTCAACAGCAAATCAGCATATTAGAATGATTTCTGAAGGATCATGTAGACATTGAAACTTTAATAAATTACATTTTCAAATATATTAAAAAAAGAAAAGCAGTTATTTTAAATAGTAAAAATTCATGTTAGTTCACAGTGCATTAACTAATGTTAACAAACACAACTTGTGATTTTAATAATGCATTAGTAAATGCTGAAATTAACATTAAGATTAATAAATGCTGTAGAAGTATTGTTCATTCTTAGTTCATGTTTACTAATGTTGTTAACTAATGAACCTTATTGTAGTAATATAATAGATAATAATCAATAAGAGAATGAAGAATTCATCACATAAAGGAAAGTCATTTTAGAGGTGGAACAAAAATGTTTTTTTTTTGAATATTCACTAATCGTACATATTGCAAAAAGTCTATGAACATACAATAACAAAGTAAATAGGATCAATGTGATTTCATGTTGACTTTAAATTGAAGGTGAAATCAAACATTATGCCAATGACAATTAATAATGTGGTTTCAACAGAACTTAAAAGATCTTATTTGAGAAGCAACTCATTTTTCACTGGTAAATTTTTTACATTTCCATTTCTAACTAAACTCCTTAAAACCCGGGCCAACAAACAGGCAATGTACTACGCTCTGACCCTTTGCATCAGTCGTGGTTTGAATGTTGCCCTCTCGACTTGTCTCAGCTGTAGATCCATGGACTGACTACTGGAGATCCATGTCCACAGACAAGAGCATTAAATATATTCCCTTTGATGTGGCGATTATATTTGCATGGATGAGCACATACTGTGAGTTTACCAACAGGCACTGCATATACCCAGAATGCTTTGGGAAAGAGAAAGACCTGATACTACCAGGTGAATGACTCACAGTGACTTCTCAAATGAAAGGCAAATGTAGCCTGAGGGGCAAACGTAAGCTAAACAAACAGCTGAAAACACATGTGTAACCAAAGTACACAAACGGCCACTACACTGTCAGAAAAAAATTGTGCAAAAACACCTTTGGCTACAATAAAGGTTGTACCTTTAGGTGCAGTAACAGCTTGTCACTGGGGTAGTACACAATGAAAGGGACAACTCTGTACCCTTTATCTACCCCTAAATAGTATTAGTACCTTAGAATAGTAATATGTACCCTCACAGTGCTGCTATGAACCTTTTAGGAGAAATAAGGTACCAAGATGTCCCTTTGAGAAAACTGCTCCAGTCACAAGCTGTTGCACCCCTCAAGGAACAATTTTGCCAAAAAAAAAAAAAATTATGACAGTGTACTAATAAAATGTTCTCAATTGAAGATCTTTGTGTTCACCTACTTGCTCAAACTCCTCAAGGTCGACCTCTCCGTCTCCGTTCAAGTCAAACATCTTGAAGGCGATTTCAAAGTTCCTCTGAGGAGCTGCAAAGGGACGAAACAGAGTTTGCAACCCAAAGATGTGACAGCATTTACTTTCAATAACACATAGATGCTATTTCTGCATTTCGTAACAGTTAAAAAAATATTACACAATGTGACAAAAATTTGTTTTACTTACATTTTTATGGTTCTTCTGTAACTCTGTGGTGCTAATTATTATTGTAATATTTATTTTCACGAAGCATCAATATTTTGGTAAATATTTAGGTACATTTTAGAACTTGTATCATTAATTATGAAACTTTGGTTTAGTACAGATACATTTTTTGTACTAATTGTGCATGTTTTTTTAAAAGATATTTTGCTTTTGCAAGGATGGGAACATTCTAGAAATTTCTGTAACATTCTGGAATATTCTAGTGCTTTCTGGAACATTCCAAAACATTGTCATAAAAGTCAAAAATCATCCGTCATACACTTCTGAAGTTTTGGACGACTTTGGGGGGGGAAAAAAAAAAAAAAAAAAATTGTTTCACTCTTATCAGTCATTTAAGTTAAAACTTAGAAAAAAAATTCTACTCACATCAAATAAAGATTCCGTTATATCAGAGGCTTAATAAAAGCTCTTTACTTCTACCTAAGGGTAGTCTTGCGTAGCCAGACCTTCAGACTGACGGCAGAAGGTCTGGGAACCTTGGTTGCTTTGAATGGCCAAGGCCCACCCAAGAGGCCATATGACTGACAGGTAAAGCAACCAATCACGTTTCGTTTTGTGCTGCGTCATGTTTCGGTGCGTGGAAATGTCGTCACAATAACAGACCGGTGTGTAAAACTCTCAGACATAATTTAAATATTCTATGCCGCAAATACTTTTTAAAATCCCGCGTTTAGTTGATCCTGACAAGCACTCGTCGTCACATTTGTAAACACGATGGCTTTCTTCTTTCGTGAAGGGGTTTGGCGTCACGGCATCTTTGTTTCCAGGCGGAACGTTAAAGAACGCGACACACACGTCTCCTGGAAATCCTGTAGAATTCAACCAATCCGATGGCGACTTCGAAACTCCCGAAGTGTTTCCAGCTAAGTGTGCCATATACATCGGACATTCAGCCAGCGGTCCGTGGGAGTGATGTCTGAGGCTGAGACTAACGTAAGTGTGCTCCACCATCACGGTGGCAGCCATGTTGAAATCACATGACCCAATACTGCTCACTTTTTCCTCATAACCCCCTTATCATCATAAACTACCAGGTGACAAAGCGCAAACATTTGCTTTTATGATGCTTCATCCACACCAGTAGGCGTCAGTATTAAGTCCAACAACACTGTCATAATAGCTAGCAAAACAAAAAGAGATTTAAAAGAAATACACGTCGGTGCCGATAGCCTAGTGGGCAGTGCGTCGACATAAAACGCCATTGTGTTGCGGGCGTCCCGAGTTCGATCATGGCTCGAGGGCATTTCCCGATCCCAACCCCCTCTCTCTCCCCCACTTCATTTCCTGTCTGCTCTACACTCTCGTATCATCCAGCCCTTTTCACCAAAACGAATCTTTAAAAATAAATAAAGGAAATACACAAAATACAATCAAAACACTTACTGGAAAGGACAGTTGTGAGGAAGATGTAGTCAGAGAAAGAGATGAGTCCACACTCCCCCAGTGTGTAGAAAATGCTGTCCTCGTCGGCAAACTTCTCTCTGTCCTGAGAGATCTTCTACAGGCGCCCACAGAGAAAGAGAGGAGAGAGAGTCAGCAATGCTTCTGCTGAACACTATATGGAGCATCTGAGTCCTGTTTAAGAGCTGAGCTCTACAGAGTCTGAACAGAGCAGCAGAGATAAGGGAACTAGCATGCTAACACTGACACAGCACAGTAGAATCATGCAAGTGATGCAGAGTCATACAAGACACAAGCAAAAATAAAACATCATGAAAAGGGGGTCAAAACAGACATTTCATAAGTGTCACTTATAGATCAGCACATATGTTTGAAAACCAAAGAGCTGCCTACCTAGACAGCATTTTTGGACATCAAGCATGTTCAAACAATCAAATCAAGGTGGGAAAATCATGGGTTGCTTACCTATAACAACATTTTTGAGCATCAAATGTGTGGCCAAATGTTTAAATCAAGTGGGCTTCCTACCTAAACAGCACTTTTGGGCATCATAGATGTTTAAATCAAGATGGTGACTACCTCAACAACATTTTTCACACGAGTCTTCAAATGCTCAAATGAAATGTGGTTCCTACCTAAATGTCAACATTTTCAGAATCGTATGCGTGTTCAAATGTTTGAATCAAGTGAGTTGACTACCTTAACTGCAGTTCTTAACATATAGGTGCACACCTAAATAGCATGCGATAAAGGTGCCTAATATGATGATCAAGAATGCTGTATAGGCAGCTTACTATGTTTTTGAGATATGTCTGTAATTGAACAACATAGTAAGTGCTACAATCACTGACTTCGCTTCACAAATCGCAAGATCACACTGTATTTGACATTTCTGAAGTAAACTGGTTCACATTTTATGAGCATGAACGAAGGTGACTCCACACAGTGGTGTGAACACAGTTTTCTACCTGTTTTTGGCATAGAAAGACAGAAAGAATCAGAATCCTCAAGTGTGGAAGTACACACACACACACACACACACACAAATAGCATGCCAGAGCTCAGTTTCTGCCGATGTATCATGTTACCTCTGTCTGGGGTGGATCCCATCAGTGAGTAAAGGGGAAGAAAGAACGGATTAAAACAACCTGACCATTGAGCAGACAATCAGGCCCACCACACACCATAAGTGTATAAAAACACACCATTGCAAACACCCAAATCCAGCCCTTTTCACGTCATGCTAACACACAAAAACACACTTATGCAGCATACTTCCCACTGAACACACACTCCCTTTGTGACGACATGATACAAGCCGATAACACACGATACAGGCCTCCATCTTCACTTTAGCATCAGTAGATCAAAATCAGGAAATAAGATAACCTAATTCTAACCCTAATTATTGCATATCTATGAAATACTAATTCCTGAACATCAGACTCAACATTCTGCAAATCAAATATTTTGGAATAATGAACCTTTAACCCAGGCAACTTTCCTTCATAGGCGTGCTAGTTTCATGTCTGTTATATCACTCTGCTCTTTCTCACCACAATAAAACTATTTCAACTCCATTTAATGTTGAAACCACATGACCAACTAAATACTACTCACTTTACCTTAATATATAAATAGTAATTTTGACCAAAATATTTACATAATTTCCACTCATATCAGGAGAAGTTTCAGTAACACTTTATTTTAGGGTCTCTTAACTAGTTGCTTATTAGCATGCATATTACAAAAATATTAGCCATTTATTAATTGTAATTAAGCACATATGAATGCTTTATTCTACATGACCTTATTCTACATCCCTAATCCTACCCAAAACCTAAACTTAACAACGACCTTACTAACTATTAATAAGCAGCAAATTAGGAATTTATTGAGGGAAAAGTCGTAGTTAATAGTGAATAAGTGTTCCCTATTCTAAAGTGTTACCGAAGTTTCATATCAGTGGCCAAATAAAAGCTGTTTAATCCTACATAAGGTGGTCCACCCCATAGACTGTAAAAAAGATGGATGACGCACCTTCACTCACTTCCATTGAAGAAAAGTGAAGCCGCCATTTTCCCAATAGGGCGCGGCCATATTGCGCTGATTTGGGACCGGAGTCTGCGCAGTAGCGAACTCGGGACCGGAGTCTGCGCAGTAGAGAGCGAAGTGGAGCCGCGTCCCGCCCACACTCCCGCTGAGTCGATCACAAGCACACACCCCTGACCCTTTTTAAATTAGCCTAATTTTTGTCTGCTGATTGCCGTATAAGAGGCGTGTGTTAAAATAAGGTAAATATAACTGCAATCTCTTCCTGAAAATCACGAAAAATTCCGTTGGCACCTCAATTCACTCAGAGAAGCTGTCAGTCTCAGCTGTCAATCATGACGTCACACTCCCGTTTTTATAGCATCACTTAATTAACTAAAACCAAACTTATTTAAAAAACGAACACTTGAACTTACATCGGCGAGATAAAATCTACATAAAATGACAAAACCATCTTTGAAAACAAAATATTTGAAGTGAAATTTAATTATTTAGTTTGTCTCACGTCCCATTAGATTACATGGAGAGGGCGGGGTTTTTGACCTATACTGGGACCAGCCACCTGGGGGCGATCGAGATGCAATGGCTTCACTTTTGAGGATTAGTGTGGTACACTTGGTCCACCCTCATGGTCGCGCCATGTTGAAATCACATGACTAACCAAATACTACTTGCTTTATCTTCATAACTCCCTTTGTTTATTAACATGTAAAATCTAGCATAAGTGATTTGCTTTTCTGCAGTTTTCTCTGTGAATTTGATCACAATGATGGTCAAGTGTGTGTACTGGGGACAAGGTGAACACAGGTTATTTTTGTACCACTCTGAAACTGGTCTGAGTGGGAACAGACTTGTGCTGCAGGTGCTGCAGTAGAAGCAGACAAAAGCAAACGTACGTGTGTGTGTGTGTGTGTGTGTGTGTGTGTGTGAGAGTGTGTGAAGAGGAGCCGTGAGGGGCTAATATGCTACGGGCTTATTGTGTCCCTGTTGTCACCTTCAGAGACACCCAAGAGACACTCAGTCTTATCCAATGTTAATAGTAAGGATTGCAAATGCACTGGCACTTTAGTACCAAAAATTTAACTATAACAACTTTATTTTAAGGTGTCCTTATTACACGTTACATGTACTTACTATTATAATAACAATAATTATGCATAATTACATTTACATGCTTTTATCCAACGCGACTTACAAATGATGACAATAGAAGCAATCAAACATACACATACATATAGATACATGTAGATAAAATAGAAAAGAATAGAGAAAGCTAGTGTTAGAGGCTTTTTTTAATTGCATGCATGTAACCCAAAGCCAAACCTTAATCCTAACCATATAGTAAGTACATGTAGTTAATTAATATTACTCAGTACTTAAATGTATAATTACACTGTAACAAGGACACCTTAAAATAAAGTGTAACCAGAAGTATTTCTACAGCATCACCAGGTACCAACTCAATTCAGTATCCACAATCTGGATGTAAAATGACGAAATTTCAGTGGAAATTATCTATCATCTACTTAAATTCTGGTATCATAACACTAAGAAAGGGTGGTCAGCAGGATGTGTTCACACTATGCTAAACTCTGAGCATGGAGAACCAGGGAAGCCTGTGAGGTCAACCTTTCCAGACAGTCTCTGCTGAGGAAAATGAAAAAGGATGTGGGTGGTGTGGCAAAAAAGAGAAAAAGAAAGAAAGAAAGAAAGAAAGAAAGAAAGAAAGAAAGAAAGAAAGAAAGAAAGAAAGCCTTGAAAAGCTTTTAAGCAGGCAGCACTATGTATTTAATGAGTAATCTTCTAACAAGCTCCTCAAGCATCCAGCCAGGGAACTCAAAGACGCTCACACATCTCTCGTTGCTGCTCATATCAAACTGGGCATGAAAAGTTTTAGGCTGCTTCAAACTTGTTTTAAATTCTTGGCATTAGTGTAAAAATGTGTAAAACCCTTTGGTCCCCTGGAGCATTTTTTAATCCATTTTTATGGTATGTTTAACCATATAACCTCTATCACTGCTAGAATACATTTGAAATTGTTGGCAGCTCAGTGTTTGATTTGATGAGCCCTCTAGAGTGTGCCATCACTGTAGATTTTGATGGTACAAACTATATTTTCTATTGCATTACCCTAAAGCAGCCCCTCACACAAAACTTTCTGCTATTTCAGATTTCAAAACACTTCATTCTGTGTGATTCATAAGCTTGTATCCTCATGGGGACCAAGAAAATGTCCCCACAAGGTCAACATTTACTGGTTTACTTGTGGGGACATTTGGTCCTCATTTTGTACGGAATACCAGGTACACACACACACACACACACAGGTGAATTTTTTGCTCCACATTTCAAATAATTTAGTCTGTTTTCGAGGTGCAAAATACATAATTTCTTCTGAGACAAGCAGCACTTACTGTTACTCTAATTACAGAAAAAGTTGGTTAATGAAAGTTACATCATTAATTCATCAATGATAACAAAGATGAGTTACTTCAAGATAATTAAACATTTTTAATGCACACTGCTGATGAAAATATGTCAATAATGTTTGTAGATGATGATTCAGCTGACGCTGGCTACACTGACCCACTTGAGCTGAAAGAGCTGAACAGCCGTTTGTACCACTTTGCTAATTAGCTTACTCAAACGCATCTTTCATGATATTAATCAGCTACATCCTCAACATAAACGTACTATTACAAATTATATTTGCACCGACAATGAAGTGAAAAATGTGCATGGTAGGACATTCTAAACCTCATATAATACTTCAGCAAACTCATTATAGTAAAAGTTATCACAAGGACAGTTGTCATACGTTGTATTTTGTTTATGTTGATAAATCTTTTATTTGTTCAAGGCTTGACACATTTTTGTAATTTTCCATATTACCAATTGCAAACTATTGTAGTCAAATATACAAAGTAAAATACACAAATTTGATGCTCATGATGAAATGTTGACTAAATTTTAATCACTAACAAGTGACACTTACATAAACAGCAATTATTCAGGAATCGATATAAAGCGCATCCCAGATCCCCACTTTCAAGAGAAACTTAAGGCCACACCAAAAGGGCTACTGTGAAAACACTCAATCTTACAAAATGTAAGACAGCTTAAAATGCTTAAAAGAGGCACTATAGCATGATAAATGTTAGAGTTCCTAATCAATATGCCTGTGATGCTCGCCCCGCCCCCAGCTTCTTCTGATTGGTCTGTCATTTTAAAAAACGAATGACTTCATGTAGCTTTGTGAATACTGTGAATACTTCTTTAGAGTGGACAAAAGCTGAGATGTCTCGGGTCTGAATCTGTGAGCTGCTGCAGAGGCAAAACTGGCAGGGCCAGACACTCCTCCATATTTAACTTTCATTTAAAAGGTTACAATCATTTGACTTGTGACTCCGATCTTGAGAAGACAGCCCGATTAATCTTCAGTGCCACTGTTTATGTGGAGAGGACAGAGAGAGCAAGCACTGACCAACTACTTTCTGTTCCGTGTCCAAGCGCTAGCAAGCAGGCCAATGGAAAGGCTGGACAGATCCTTCAGCACAGTCCTGTTAGTACCTTAAGAGTTCTCCAAATGTTCTTGTTAGTTAAAATATGTTAAAAGTAGAGCTTTAGGAACATTTCTAATTCTGCTTCTTGTTCTACAGCTTGTTTTTGTTCTTAGGTGGATGTCCATAGGACATGTTCTCGCTAGATGGACCACAGCAGAATTGACTGAGGCATATTAATGCACTTCAAGAAGTATCGAAGAACAAATTGCTGTGACGTCATTTTGAACAAAATCTGGCCAAAGGTTTCCAGAAAAGTTTGGTTGGGCTTGTAAACAACCACTGGTCTGTGGCGATTGCATAATAGGTACATCAGTTATCCATCTCAGAAAAAAGGTAAAAAAGCTGTCACTGGGACACGACCCGTTCAAAAAGTACACCTTTGTACCTTATTTATGCATTTAAATACCTCAAGGTTACATATTAGAACCTAAAATATAAATATTAGTACCTGAAGTGTACATATCAGTATTTACATTTTACATGTTGTTAGTACCTTTTGAAAGTGTACTGCCCTAGTGACAGTTTTTGTACCTTTTTTTTCTGAGAGTAGGCTAGCTGGAAATACCATAAGCTCTATTTTCGACAAACAAGCTGTTGCATTTTTAGATTTAAAAAAATACAGTTTATGTAGGCCCATTTTTATTAGTTTTTTTTTCTGTCTGGTTCTTATATTCAGCTTGCTTCATTCTTGTTCCCCCTCTGATATTTGGCAAGAGCTGTGTGCAGCAGTTTGCCGTATGCAGGTAGCACTGGAAGTAAGATCGTTCTGTGTCTCTGTGGGACATTTGGAAACACTTCACAGGTGCTGGTTTCCCAAAGGAAGCTTTATGCTGCCAATTGCCTGAACTGAGATATGGCACCAACATCCCATATTGCTTTGTGTTAGGCTCAGACATTGTATTGTGTGTGTAATGTCGGCTGTTCTACGGCATTGTAATTTAACAAAGTTGTTAGAATTTATCAGTGCTTCTGCTCCTTTAGTTCCAGAGCTGAGATAACAGAGAGATGGATGTGTTTGTGAAGTCTCAGATCTCACTCCAGATTCAGATCTGGATGAACCCACACTTCACAAACAATGCTGCTACGGCACTGTCCTAAACTAAGCCAGAGACAAAATTCAGCCTTTCTCCAAATGAGGGAAACTGGGAGACTGGGTCCGGATTTGGATCAAATGACGCTGGCGAGCTTCCCAAGGATTTCCGCTTTCAGGCTTTTGGTGTGGACTCAAGTCCATTTGACATCAGAGCTCGGTGTAAAAGTGGTTTTCTAAATTTCATATAATTTGCAATTGGTTTAAAAGCAGTCTGTCCAAATGTGTGGAAATGAACTGATATTGATGATCTATAAATTGCATTTTAGCATACTCCTGATCACACTTATAGTCTAATACATTTCTCATATCTGCTTGTCTCCAAATAAATTGCCCTCAGAGAGCAGCTTGCATTCTTTGCATCTTTTGCAATACAATGCAATGGAGATAAACACAAGTGTGCATTAAGTGTTGGTGTTGAATCAAAAATGAAGAACACAGAAAACTGTGACTTCTCCTCCTGAGACATACCAATAGGAGTAGACATATTGGGATATAATTAAAAAAAAAAATGATCAAAAATGGTCTGAATTCTGAGTGGGTTTGATTCAAGCATTGCTAATCATTCATCATGTTCATGAGATGATTTATTATGAACTGCTGCAGTTTATACACAAACCCCACAATATTAACTTCTATCAAAAATAAATCAGATTGCTTGCCAAACCAGAATGACATCATCCTTTTACTAGCAATACATCCCATTTGTGGTCAGATTTTCAGAAGTAATTACCTGTTCTGCAACCCATCAATAACATGATGGCAGCCAGCAGTAGGAACCGCCAATCAACAACACAGCCATTCATATCTTTATCTTTAAGAGTGTGTTGAAAAAAAAAAAGGAAATAAAATAGGACCTCAAGAGAGCACCACACAAAGCTCAGTTTGGACACAATACACCCAAGCGACGTAAGAAAAAAGCCACTGTCCACATCCACTACACTAATTCATACATTCACTACAAATGCCAAATAAACCCATACATACACTGAATTGAAAATACACAAATTAGAATACTGATCATTTAGACCCATCATTCCAGATTCAGGATGTAAACTGCACTATTACTTCAGTATCAAGTCAAATTTGCAAAAAAAAAAAAAAAAAATTAATTAAAAAACATTATAATAAATACTAGTCTGTCCACAGTACCTTTAGTCCAATGAACACAAAAGTAAAAGGGGAAAGATTTTTTTTTTTAGTCCATACGACTCATACAATAGCTTTGTATGAGAAAATTTAAGACATTTAGGTTGAGGTTACATTTAAGTAGATTTTCAAAAGAATCATACCCTCAGTCCTAGCTCTCAAATCCTATTTGCACTTTCCCTCATTAAAGGTGCCATAGAATGCATTGATACAATATTTTAAATTGTTCTCTGATATCTACATAGAAGGTATGTGGCTTAGGTAAGGGCAAAAATTCTCCAGAAACGGTTTTACATGTCCATTTACAACCCTAAGATTTCTCCCTAGAATGAAATGGTCTGTTATTACCTTATTTAGAAGGGTCATGAATAATAATGTTGAGCTCTGCTCTGATTGGCTGTTTCACAGTGCAGCTCATTTCACTAGCTCACACAGCAGGAAGGAAACACAGGGAAAATACATATATTTCAATACTTTCTCTCGCAGTTATATCATCGGGTAATTACACTGTAAATAAAATGCGGGCATCAGGGAGCCGCTATTAATATGCTGTGCATTGAAACTGCTTTCAAATGCACGATCACTTTTTACTTTCACTTTCGAGATTCGCGATCGCACGTACTCCGTTTATACTATGGAGCGGCAGTACTTACCACATATTTTACAAGATCAGATGCTTGTCAGTGGTGCTCAGGATCTGAAAATCATTCGCCATCATCCTCAGTCATCTCTCCTTACTCTGTTTATGTGGTAAGTGAAGTCTTATGTACTGTAATGTAACAGGCTACCACTAGCAAGCAGCTACCATGTCCCTTTAGTAGCTTGCGTTATTTTATTAGAACACATTATTTGCTTTCCGTGCCTTTCTGAATACAGACACCAACCCATCCCTGCACTTCACATCCCCACGTTCCACAGCCTGGAACATAACATTTATTTCCATGGTCTGCCATTTTCGCTGTTGTTCTCTCTTGTTTTTTCACAATACCTGCAGAACTTCTGATGGTTCGGCTGGCGGCTGGCCTAGAACATGGGCGGGTATATGCAAATGTTGGGGGCGTAACAATTAGTGATCCCGACTGTAACGTCACAGTCGGTGTTATGTTCTAATTCGCTTATTTTTCAGTGGTCTTTTGCATTCACAAGATTTACATAAGGAGGAGGAAACAATGGAGTTTGAGGCTCACGGTATGTCATTTCCATGTACAGAACTCTTATTATTCAACTATGCCAACGTAAATACAGTTTTCCATTCTATAGCACCTTAAAAGTTCGTCACAGCAGGTTTGTCGTCAATGACTCTACTCTTTCTTGCTTTTCTTGTAACCACAATGTTTTTAATGTCACAGATCTGAGAGCTACGGTGAAGGAAAAGATTTAACTTAAATTTTGGTCTGTTCCTCATACAAACATAAGACTTTAAGAAGACTTGAGAAATAACACACAAGTCATATGGACTACTTTTATGAGGATTTTGTTGTGCTGTTTTGTCCTTTGTGGAGCTTCACAGCCTGTCATTATATGGAAAAGAGCAGCGTGAACATTCTTCAAAATTTCTTCTTTTGTGTTCCATAGGTTTGTAATGATGTTAAATGATTTTAATTTTGGGGTGTATTTTCAACTTTAAATGTGACAAATATAAACCAAATTCAGAGTGAAGTGTACATGTATTGTCTGATTCACACTTCTCAAAGTTTGTCCATTGAAGGCACCTGCTGAACCGAAAGGTCAATAAAAGGTCAGCCACAGGACATCAGACTGGTTTCCATGGTGGCAGCCCTATCAGCATCCCACACATAGCAGGCTCCACCCCCTACACCCACCCATCCATCCATCACACGATCACGGTGGCATCACAGTACAGTATAGCGGTACCTACAAGGGTTTGAGGGATTGTCCAAAACAACATAACCTTTGACCCAGCGTTAGTCAACTCATGCTGTGTGCTTGGTGTTCATGCAGTTTTAGGCCCAGTGAGCAGAGATTAAAGGAAGGGAGAATGTGTTCCTGGATCCAGGGCAAACTGTGGTGTCACCGAGCGCAGGCAGGGGGCGCTACATAACGCCAGCTCTACCCCATCCCACTAGCAGCCTGTCCTGCAGCCAGTCAGTCACAGGCATTCATGCACAGATCTAAAGCACAGGCACAGGCCGCTGCTTCCATCAGAGAGACAGCAAGAGAGAGAGAGACAGAGAGGAGGAACATTCGTCTTTTTGAGTTGCCAGAGATCAGATACTGGTCACATTTCATCCCAAAATCAAAAGTAAAAGAAATAACACAGACAAAAAAAATTGAGCTTATTTGAAGGACTATTAAGACTTTTCACATTGTGACATTTTTCATGACAATAAAGCACAATTTATACCTAAATGCAACCATCACATTACATCACAGTAACTGTATTGCAGAAATACTATACTGTAATACAGTATACATTTGAATATTATTAAGTACAACCACAACAATTTTTTTTTTTTTTTTTATTTACAAATAACATTAAGAAATTCTCACACATAATATGTGAAATTTGGGGAGATTGTCATGGAAATGCTAAAATCTAAAAAATAAAAAAATCTTAATGGTCATAAAAAAGTATATATATTTCTTTTGATTTTTGAGATGAAAAACAACCCTGACATGTTCTTTTCAGGTTTTGTGAGATCCACTTGATAACTCTTTTCCTGTGAGACATAAAAATGTCTACCTCTAGGGGGCGCTTACTGACTGAGTCGAATTTTTAAATCTCAAGACATTTTCCAACTTACTGCGGACAATTATAGGGTATAAAGTAATTTTGTCTATTAATTACAAGAATTAACACTTGATATTGTCCTCTCCTGCAATCTTTATGAAATGATTTTTTTTCCTCGTCCAGTAATCACAAATGAGCCTTTTTGAACAGTGCAAAAAAAAAAACAAGAGGTACAATGTGACTTGGCTGTCTATGTGCTTTAGCAGTAACAAAAATTTACTCAATAATAATAGAATGAGACGATTCAATTAGCCACTGAAGTGATACTATTGAGATAAATGACAATAATGATCATTAGACCCATCATTCCAGACTTGACTTGGGATGTAAACTACACTGGTACTTTAGTAAGTCAATATTTAAATAATAATAATAATAATAATAAATACTACTCTGTCTATAGTACCGAATACCAACTCAATTCAATACCGGAGTGCTGTTACCTCACCACAGACTATATATACAAGGTTAAGTCAGCCGCCAAGAAAGCACTAGTGTAACAAAAATACTAGTTATCCCCAGAAACATCGGCCAGCAACACTTTAGTAGGCTACTTTAAACTCTAAACACCAGATCATTATAGCCAAATAAATGCATGTGTGAATGCTCTAAAAAAATAGTTTAAATACTTTTATTAAACATTTGATTAGGAATATAATTTAAGTTAACACTTTACTTTAAATTGTCTTTGTTATAATACGTGCACTTATTATAGTGTTAAACATTTTGATTTGTGTAGATAGTTTAGATAATGAAATTTTAGTTAAACAGTTAATTTGGCTCTTTGTTCAGTTGTTTTATTTATATTGTCAACTTCAAACACGAATTTGTCATTTTTTGTTTTTATTTTCTCTATGCTTTCAAGTGTATTATTAACTGTTTATTAATTCTAAGCTGTATTTACTTAAATGAGAAATATTTAAAGGCTCCATGCTAGTTTCATTTCATTTGTCAATATTTATATTAATAATTTTTTAATCAAGGAAGGTTTATTATTTTTGTGACATTCAGTTTAACTGTAAATTGTGAAACTTACTTCCATTGTTATCGACTATTAATTATTGTATCAAGACATAATCGACTCCTTAGAGGCGATTCGTGGTGTAGGATTCATTTTGAAACATTTTCACACAGAAATTGCTAGTAAATTTCACAAATAATTACAGAAAATGTCAAGTTGGTTGGTTGGTTGGTTGGTTGGTTGGTGTTTTATAGCAAATCCAGCTTCTTTGGCTATTTTCATGGTGAGTAACAAGCTGAAATAATGCTTGCTTGCTTTAGGTTAAAACTCTAGGATGGATTCAGGGTTGACTCTGTTCAAATATTATTTGAGAGTGTTTGCAGAGTCAGAAACGTCAAGTAACACACAAACAAAATATTGAAGTAAAAAGACTGAAATAGCATTTTCTTGCAAAACATCAATACTCTGTTTTATTTACAGCTTAGAAAAGTCTTTTTTACAGTTGTCTAACACAAACATGGTGGACGCCATATTCAATTTCATACAGATGAAAACGAGGTCGTGAAAGATTTACGATTTCTTCAATCTTATGTAACTTTGAAAACTTAACTGTTTTATGGAGCTTGTCTACTAAAAGTTTCTCCAGCTGAACAGTTGCCATACTGGCAGAAAACAGTATTGAACACACTGTACTTCCATCCCTCAGAGCCTCGCACCCATTCTCATCTGAAATCAAATATGGCGCTACCCTGACTAAGGCCTATGGCTCACTGCTCTGATACCCAGTGCTGCATTATTCATAAACATGAGCATTTGCACATGCATGCACATAACACGCACTCTTGCTTTCTCCGTATGGCACACAAAGAAGAGTCTCTACGCTCAATAATTCAGCAGGGAGAGATAGCAGCTGGCCTCCCTCAACACTATTCCATAACAGACGGCACTGCACATGTGCACACGCTTAGACCTTGAGCGTGTGGGTAACACGGGTGGGCGTCAGCAGAATGGACTGGCAGAATCTTCCAGATCAATTCACATTAATTCAAAGTGCTTATCACTGCCTTGATGTCCTGGGAAGGTCTTGCACAAACTGGGGTGTGGTGCATACTGAGCGTATATGTGTGCACACATATGTTTTCCTGTCTAGATGGGTCTGAACATGCAGTATTTGTGTCTGGGTGTGTCCTAATCATTGAGTAAAGGTCAATACCCCCCTCTTTCCAAATAACACACTCTTAAAGTGCCCCTATTATGGGTAATGAAAGGTTCATATTTTGGGTTTTGGGAGTCCCCAACAACAGGTTGACATGCATGCAAGGTCAAAAAACACTTTCATTGTCTAATAATATGCATTTATTTTTACCTTGCTCGCTCAACGACTCCCAAACGATTCGCTCAACGATTCATTTTTCCAAACTCCTCCTTTGCGTGACGCTAATCTGCGGTGATTGGTTCGATTGATCAATTTCATTTTAATTTCATCACGCCAGTAATGCCTGATAAAGCAGCGTTTGTGAACTGCAGTGCTGCTTTGTGTACAGCGTTACCGGGTAAACCGCTATTTTTATCGCTCCAAAAGAGGCACCTATTGTAGTGGCAAAGAATGAATTTGCATTTTCATTCAGACCAAAGCCAAAAGATCCACAAGTGGGCGGGCAATATGCTAATGTTTCATGTTGACGTCAACATGGCTTGGGAATCATTTTAAAACCGACTCATTTCAGTGATTCAGAGTTAACTCTTTCTTTTGAGAGACAATAACTTTACACGGTGCACTTTCAGATTTAAAACTTTGCAGGATGTTTTCATTCACTTAGAGCTGCGTTACACACTGCATGAAAGCTAATTTTCAAAAATCCATAATAGGGGCACTTTAAAGGTGAAGTCTTGTCAATGTTAAAATAGCAATTTAATATGCAGATACTTTACATTGACTTTGTGTGTAAACACTGTTGCGGTTTCAAACAGTTTTGTTTGCTGAAGTGGTTTGACATGCCAACTTCTGGCTCAACCAATGGCATGAGTTTGGGCTGGAACTACCTGTTTGATCTAACAATGGCAGAAGAGGGGAGTGACTGAGAAAGCTGTTTGGAAACTGTCATTAGAAGTGTTTGCTCAGGAAAACATACTATTACTCATGCTTGTGGTTAGAGATTTTAAAATGAAAGATATCTCTAATTGTGTGGTTTTGTGAGGAGCATTCTGATTTATGGTTTTCGCTTGGTTAATGATAAAAAGGCATAAAAATTCCATAGACTTACAATGAAGGAGGGGCCTGCGCCATATCTAGAGATCAGAATATCAGAGACTTGGAAATGGGCTCTTTTGACTTCGGCTAGTAAGCGGCCACATAGCAACTCACCAGAATACCCATATATAGCAACATCCTGGTAACACCACTTACAGTTTCTTTAGATCATTTCTTTATTTTACAACTCTGTTTGGTGCCATAAGAGCCACAGAATTGACACACAACTGCAAGCGTGTGCAAACGTGTCACATATTTACTCTCACCAAAGACCTTTTATTTATTAGCTAGCTAAATAAAGATCATGTACAAGAAGTATGCCTTGTTACATATTTCATAATCAGGGTCAAATTCAAATTGTCTGTCTACGAAAGAGAAAAAGTCAACTTTTAAAAAACAACTATAGTTTAAAGAGCTGTTATACAATGCAAAGGAAAACTGATATATACACTCAAAAGTTCGGGGTCATTAAGATTTAATAAATGTAAATTTAAATGTAAAAATATTTTTGTGTACATTTTGTGTACATTTATATTAAAGGAACACTCCACTTTTTTTGAAAAAAGGCTCATTTTCCAACTCCCCTGTATTCAAACAGTTGAGTTTTACTCAGTTTGAACTATCTGTTGACCTTGTGGTCTATGCTATACTTTAGCGTAGCTTAGCATAATTATTGAATCGGATTAGACAAATTAAGCATCTACAAAATGATCAAAGATTTCAATAATTTTTCGATAACCCTGACTTTCTACAGACGGTACTAAGACACGGAAAATGAAAAGTTGCGATTTTCTAGTCGATATGGCTAGGAATCATACTTCCTATTCCGGCGTAATAATCAAGGAACTTTGCTGCCGTACCATGGGTGCAGCAGGTGCAATGATATTACGCAGCGCCTGAAAGTAGTCACCAGCTAGGTAACTAGTTATGATATATATAGCCATGTCGGCCTAGAAAATCGCAACTTTTCATTTTCCGTCAGTCTTAGTACACGATGTAACTACAGAAGAGTCAAGTTTTAAATAGGAAAATTATTGAAACTCTTTGGTCATTTTCGAGCGAGATGCTAACGGTCTAATCCGATTCAATGATCTATGCTAAGCTACGCTAAAAGTGCTAACGCCAGACCCGGAGATCGGCTGAATGGATTCGAAAACAGTAAAACTCAACTGTTTAACTCTATCGGAGTTGGAAAATGAGCCTATTTTCAAAATAAGTGGAGTGTTCCTTTAAATAAATGAAGCCTTTGTGAGCAGAAGTGACTTCTTATGAGATGAGTTCTTATCCAAATTAATGTTCCAAACATTTGAACAAAAATTCATTTTTAGCAAAAATAATAGAACTTCATGGCAAGTAAGAAAGATTTATGGCCAGGAAATTTCACAATTCACTCGCCACTGATTTTTTTTTGGACTCTGGATGTAACAGAAAACACCCCTGATGCTACAACTACCATCTGGCCATATGCTATCTGATCCAGCCTGATATTCGCTCCAGTCAGCCTCTCCACTCTGCTCTTCTGGAAAATGCACTGTCAGTAACTTTACTCCTCCTTTGCTGTAGTCATACTATTCAAATCTCTCTTTTCTGCTGAGCTAAAGCTCTTCCGCTCATCTGGCCCAGGCCGGCCGAGTTTTATTACCCATCCAGTGATTTTTAATGAAATGTAGAGGCTTTTAATGCATTGTTTGGCCAGAGCTCCACATCTGGGAACTTATGTGGATTTCCTCTCTGACAACTCAAGGAGAAGAAGAAGGAGAGAGAGAGAAGGATTAAGAGGTCTAGTGAAATTTTCAGTAGAGCTGCCACAGAGGCTAAATGACGCATTCACGCACACGCAATCCCATGCACTTGGCACACGCCCCATACCTGCCAGAAGTCCTGCAGAGAGGGAGGGGTGCACAGAAAGGGGGAGGGGAGTCCATAGGGATGGATGGAGAAGTAAAAAGATGGCAGAGGAGAGAATGACGGGGTTTATTGGTTAGACGGACACAGAAAGAGCCGAAAGAGCACAAATTAATCACTGTCACCACAAACGCAACAAAACAATTATATCCTCGAAAAAACTAAACAAAAAAACAAAACAATGCAGGACATCTTGATGCCTAGAGGAACAATGAATTCATGTGTTAAAAGAGATTGAACATAGATATACAGTTACATGTTCATACAGATAATTACATATTATCAGTGTTGGGGAGCAATTAGCTACAAGTAGTGATGCTACTATGGTTGGGAACCAAGAGCCATTTAATGCGAAAGACTGAAAAATATGAGTCTTGAACTCATAAGTTATGGTTTGAATTGGTCTAATGACTCACTCACTGACTGAACTAGATGGAGCGAATCTTGCAAATGAACCACAAGTTATTAACTACATCAACTTTAAATATAAATGATCTTTTATTGTGAATCTGAAGCAGTATCATGAAATTGATTCTTAATATTCACATATGCTACTAACTTAATAGTGTGACAGTAGTTATCAAGCAAATTTTTGTTCTCCGCAACTTTAAGGTGTGGTCACATTTACTTTAAATTAAATTTCACATTGATACTTTTGAGAGTGAAATCCAGTCATTTCACATGGATTCCCCGCGGTGACCAACAGAAAGCCTCTTGGTTTGAATGTGACTTCTGAGTGATTTGCTGGCAAAATTTTGCCAAAATGTCTGTGACCACACATTTACAAACTGCTAATAGTTTTCCCAAAAACTTCTGTGCAACATTTAGCCTTTTTATAAGTAAACAAATATATTTAACCACAACAGTTTATCCAGCCCGATCTCACGGCAATTCGTACATATTCTATGAGGCAGCTAATTTGTACAACCTCACTTCGTTCATTTTTGCTAAACTGCACGTATTTTACGAGTTGCCAATTCGTACGAATTTGTACAAATTACCTACACCTAACCCCGCCCCTAAACCTACCTGTCACTGGGGTTTAGACAAATCATACTAAATCCTACGAGTGAGGTCGTACGAATTCGTACGAATTAGCCACCTCGTAAAATATGTACGAATTGCCATGAGATAGCGTTGGCTTATCATATTTTCGATTCAGTGATAATAGTTTTATTGTATTTTATGTAAATGCATTATGGCATTATGTACTCAAAGGGTTACTTCACCCAAAAATAAAGGAGATTTTAAAATAATCCATGTGACATCAGTGGTACAACCGTAATGTTATGAAGCTACGAGAATACTCTTTGTGTGCAAAGAAAACAAAAATAATGACTTCACTCAACAATTTCTTCTCTTCCATGTCAGTCTTTAATGCTCTTTCACAAGAGTACACGATGCACGCGTGTGATGCTGCTGACGCAGGAGCTGCCGTTCTGACGTAAAAACCGGATGCCATGCTCCTTGTTTACAAGCAGAGGAAGACGCAAGCTGTACATTAAACAGTCTTTATAAACACGTCTGAAGATTTCAACAGAGAGGATGACTTTTTGCCCAGCCTTACTTATTTTGAACCAGATTATACAGATAATGAAATAAGAGAGATGGACGTTCTACGTCAGAACGCCGGCTCCAGCATCAGCAGCATCATATGTATGCGTCGTTTACTCTCATGAACATACGGCGAAGAGAAGAAACTGTTGAATAAAGTCATTATTTTTGTTTTCTTTGCACATAAAAAGTATTCTTGTAGCTTCATAACGTTACGGTTGAACCACTGATGTCACAGGGACTATTTTAACAATGTCCTTACTACCTTTCTGGACCTTGAACGTGCTAGAAAGCTCTCGGATTTCATCAAAAATATCTTAATTTGTGTTCTGAAGATGAACGAAGGTCTTTCGGGTTTGGAAAGACAAGAGGGTGAGTAATTAATGGCAGAATTTTCTTTTTGGGTGAACTATCCCTTTAAAGTATGATTATATATAGACAAACTGACTAGTAGTTTCATCTTGACAAACTAGTTTCAAAGTAGCTTCCCCAACACTAACGTTGGAAAACATACATAGTGTTTGCAAAATGCCTGTGCGCATTAAAATGGGCTGAAGGGAACGCACACACTCTCTCTCTCTCACACACACACACACACACACAACCCGTTTTAGCTGTGAAAGTCACACTTGCAAAGCACCAGCTGCGATGACCTGCAAGATACTGTTGATAGATGATGAACAAGAAGGTTAAAAGTGCTGGTGTGTTCACACGCTCGCAGAAAGCAAAACAACTACACAAGAGTGTTTGTTAGCACAGTGCACCCATGCGCTAACTTGCAAAAAAATAAGGTTCCTGGAATTTCATTACTCCATCCAGGATTTAGTGGCCATGGCGATACGAGGAAGTGTGGAAGACGACGACGACAGGGAGATGGATCCAGCAGTCCTGCCGGGAAGCCGTATGGAGCAAACCAGCCACGAGATTTGACAGAAATATATGAAGAAATTACAAGACATATTCCACATCTCTAAGGCCAACAACACCCAGGGGAACAAAATGAGAGCAAAAAAGAGATAGAGGGAAATGGAAATGGAAAGAGGGCATATATCACACAAAGTGGAAATGGAATTTTGCCAGTAAATAACACAAAAACAAAGGCTATAGATCTAAGACTATAGATCTTATGTATTTATACAGGACTGAGGAACGAAAAGCAGGTTTTACCATGGTTTCCACAATTCCAAGCTACCACAATTACTTTTACTACCACTTTCACTACCACACATCACACATGTGATCTCTTTCAGATGATATACAGTCTTTTTCATATGAGAGCAGTAGCCACAGTACTGTATTAATGAAAACTAACTGGTACTTGGAAGATACATTTATCATGGTAAAATATTAAAGTTTAAAACCTCCAAAGGCTCAACCAATGACGTTGGCTTAGGGGTGGGACTATCTACAGTATTTGTACAACCCACAGCAGATAGGGGAGTGTTTGTGAAATCTGTTTAAAACAGATATTATTTGTCTAATTCCATTTAAATAGCAGAAATTACATGTTTTTTTACAAGAAAAAAATTAGTTTCTTATTTATTGGATTTTGGAGTGAAATATAATCTCAGGATTTACTCTAAAAATCATTGCACCCCTGAAAAACACAGAGCTGATCAAGAAACAATCATGCGTAGTTACAGAGCAACTGTGTGGCCTTGAGCATACTGAAACGTTATCTTGCATGTACAGTGGATAGATAAAACCTTGTGTGATTAGACTTCATTGAGAAACTGAAGAGTGATTTATCATCATCTGACCTGAGACTGATTCACCAACTCATTATAATGTGCAAACAAACACACCTAGTTAAATTGTGTGTGCGAACAGCACAAACAGTCATTAAGTGACCCACCCCAGTCCAGAGATCAGCCTGTTAAAAGGTACACCTGCACTGTGACAGCTGCTCTCTGACCGGGTCATTTGACAAATGTTCCCTCTTAATGACTGTGGAGACAAGAGTCTGTTTCCTGTACAAGGAAAATGGGACAAAGTCCTGAAACCACAAACAACCCAGTGAAAATCATCAACTGAGACTATGCATGCTTGTGATATTGGTGGACTAAAACCATGGTCACACTAGACTTTAAGCACCTGAAATTTCTATGGATGCTGCACCTTCGTAATGTGACGACTGCGTCTTTTTTTTAAAACATAATTCAACATACAATACATTAAAAATATAATATGCCATCTACTCCACTTTTATACAACGCTGCAATCCTGCAGGTTTAAAGTTTGCGTTCTTTTATTTTAGATAAGAGGTAACGCCAAGATCACGCTAATTTTCTATTGATACAAATTTGCAGGGCAGAGTTGACCAAACTTGAAATTTGCAACACAGCAAAATTCACCTGAGGCCTGAGGTATTCACCCAAGTAAGGTTGCGTTTAGTTTGAGGAAATGTGGGTTGGTTTTGAAAATCTTGAGTTGACAGAGAATATCTGCATCGAGCTTTGTGAGCCCGCTGAACCTGTTCTAAACCAGTTCGGATTTGTTTGGTTTCACTCACTGAAACTCGGGTTTGTTCAGCTAGCTTCATGAATCATGCCACTGAGTTTGCGTTCATTGTCTCTTGCATTTACTTATGTATAAATGGAAGTCAATGGAACAAAAAGTGTAGTGTGACCAGCTCTTAAGCCAGGTTCAGCTCCAACTTTTATCAAACACACCTGAAACCAGATAATTGACCCTTCGCAAAGAGCTTGACTGACATGCGATCTAACAATCATTACGCCAAATCCGCCATCTTGTCCAGCAAACAAATCAGACAGGAGAGTAGATTAACTTCGGTGAACTTGAAAAATGTTGTGTATCGACGTCTTTCCAGCGGTTGAAATAAAATGCGTTCTGATGTTCATTCATGTTTATTTCGTGCTTTAAGTAAATATGAAAATATGATTGGTTCATGTGCCGCTTGAACTGAGGCGCTACAGCGATCTGTCACAACACATTAAAGTGCCACAAAACAGTATTTATTGTTTGAATTTCTTAAATGACAACATTTGAAAACTGAGATCATGTTTCATACCTAAAGTAACCTACTCCGTGTTGTCTGTCGGTGCATTGTCAGTGTCCTCTTTGCTCCGCAATGCATTTTTCACTCCGTGAGAACATGATGTGAGAGCAGCATGGCTTGTCGGACATAGTAACAGCAACTAAGGAGGGTGGGTTTTTGCGAAGGGTCAATAATAATAATAATTACACTCTAGCTTGAAAATCTATGGATTCCCCAACACTTGCTATTGGTATAGACCAAAATGACTAAATCTGTGCTATTCTGTTACTAGAGGACAAAACAAAACAGAGAGACCAAGTATTTGAGGCAAGATTAGACATGTATAAAGGTAGACACAGCAGAGGTGGGTTTAAAGATTGTAACCTATAGACATTAAGAACAAAGAGAAGCAACGTGAACCAGAAAGCACAGACTGGAGGCAGATCAGTCTTTTGTAAATTACAGAAAACACACATGACACTATAAATGGCAACAAATGGCCCTGATGAGAATGTATGTGTAATTTGTCATGCAAAACGTTTCAAGCGTGTAACAAGTTTTTTAGCCTGCACAAGAGTGAACGTCTCAAAGCGTGCTCACGACTGAGCTGTGGATGAGTTTCTGTGGAGAGAGAGTGAAAGATTTTTATGAAGAGTGAACGAGAACAAACGTCTCCATCCTGCGTCATCCTGTCGAGCTGCACAATGGCAAAGTAACTATTCGGTTCCCACTCACTCGCCCACATAAGCACACGCACACAGATCTCGCTGCTTACCTTTCCATCATAGCGTTTCACCACAAACTGATCCAGACCAAGGTCTGTAAGAGAGAAAGAGACAGAGAGAAAGACAGTCAAACAATGGCTCTGTTCCTAAACATGCACAAATATTGGATAAAATATACAATTTTATCAGTCTAAACTAAATTTTGGTACTAAATGATTTTACATACTATCAGTGAAGAGTTTGGAATAATTAAGATTTTGTAATGTTTTTAAAGTAAGTCTCTTATGTTACCAAGACTGCATTTATTTGATCAAAAATACAGTAACTTGGTGCTTAAGCAGCATTACTTATTCTTAGCAAAGTTGAAAACAGTTGTGTTTTTTCAGGATTGTTTGATGCATAGAAAGTTCAATAAACATTATTTAAAAATAGAAACCTTTTGTAACATTAAAAATGCCTTTGCTTCACTTTTGATCAATTTAATGGGATGGGTCCTTGCAAAACAAACAAAACATAAAAAAACTAACAAAAAAGGTGTGTGTGTCTGTGTGTGTGTGTGTG